>APFE031701381.1:1619-28380 GCA_000404065.3 Pinus taeda | reverse complement strand
TATGAAGATGAAATACGTATCTTTTGTAACATTTTCAGCTCATGTAGATCAAAATATTGGTCCATCTGTAGTATCCAATTTAATGGATCCTTGTCATCAAACTTCCTCATATCATCTTTCCATGATTTTATGAGATCGATCTTGAAACAACTATAACTATGTACTTTTAGATCTCCAAGTTTTGAAATTGCATCCTTTACTAGCTCTCTGATTCATCTTTCTAACCCCACAAGTCTAATTAAGATTGGATTCGGCAAGGAAAAGTTATGTTAAATCTCCTATGATGACCTGATTATAGATTAGTTCAATAGAGGGAACTTGTACAAAGTGCCATGTGCCACTGTTTCAACCTTAGCACTAAAAACCAATACACTGAGAAGTACAAACCATCCTCTTTCTATAACTTCTTATAGAATTCCAATCTGATTCTTACGAGGAAAGTTATGATGATTTTCCCAAGGTCACCTGTTTGGAATGTAATTTAGGAGTCTGAAAAAACCCTAATTTCCTCACATCATATCTCCTAAAATATAGCGATAAAAGATCTGGAATTTGGACCCAAGGTTCAAAACAATTTCTTCGCAAATAAGATTTGCGTTTAGCTTCTGAAACTTCATAGTGAAAAAATTATGGCAAAAATTCCACAATGACCTATCTGAGATGGAATTTTGGAGCTTGCACAAACCCTAACTTCCTCAAATCATATCTCCGAAACTATAGTGAGACAAGATCTGAAATTTGGACCCAAGATTTAGAACTGTTTCTTCTCAAGTGGGTTTTTCATTTTATCTTTTTAAACTTTGTAGAAAAAAGTTATAGCGAACATTCCACAATGACCTATTTGGAGTAGTGAAACCCTAGAATCCAAAGCTCTGATACCAAATGCTATGAAACCAACTCACAAAAATATAGAAAAGAGAGATCAATGCATTGGAAATAAGACTCTTCGAGGAGGAAAATTCCTTTACATTACAGAAATGAAAAATTCTTGGATGATACAAATGCGAAGACCTCCTTTCTATATATAGGAGTCTAGGGGGTTATAATATAATTAGAGCCGACATAACAATAATAATTTAAGGGCACAAAAATAATAATAGTGGGATTCTATGGGGCACAATAATAACAATATGGGGACTACATGGGCACAACAATATAATAAGGGAGTTGTACTAATAAAAATAAAGGGTTACACTAGTAATATATGGACCTAACACACGCCCAGTTGAATTGCACGCCCTCCGCACATTGTGCAGCCAAAGAAATTACTGACATTGGAACCTTGTCCATGTGGCATTTCCTCACAACTTTGACAGCATAGATTTGCGTGGAAATCTTCACCACGGGGTCAGTGATAGAGGTAATCAAGTACCTGTGCATATTCTTCATGAGTTTGAACTTATCCTTCATCTTTTTAGTGAGGTCATGCTCGCTCATCTTTCCGCCAAACTCCTTGGCCAGATTCAACCCTGAGTGTGGTAGTAGTGTGATTCGATGGATAAGCATATCAGTAATGGGGATTGGTGCACTCAGCCACAAGAATTTGTCATGCACTATGGTCAACAACTATTTGATAACTATCAAGTTGATGTTGGAG
Source organism: Pinus taeda (assembly GCA_000404065.3). Classification (NCBI taxonomy): domain Eukaryota; kingdom Viridiplantae; phylum Streptophyta; class Pinopsida; order Pinales; family Pinaceae; genus Pinus; species Pinus taeda. Next base: position 26,783 of record APFE031701381.1, on the reverse strand, counting down.
CAGTGGTAGTGGGGTACCCACAACAGGTTCAACAACCCCGACTAATTCACTCCATGAATCGACTCCACAATCTCTAGCATGGTGACATCTGATTCATTGTAAAGTACCCCCTTCATATATTTCTTTGTTGTCAAGTGGGGGAACTTCTTGTGGTCTGCCAGATCCCAGTCTTCCAGCTTGAGATGGGGAATCCATGCCATGCGTGAACCTTCAAATGCGAGGTTCTCCCATAACTGGGGCATATTCAGGAGGAATTGTCTTGCATCTAAGTCCTTAGGGACCTTCACTTTTCCCTTGCATGAAGGGACATAATCTGGTAGGTTGGATATAGCATCCACCCCCTTGGTGGTTATGTTCTCTGGACCCTCTTCGGCCTTTAGATCCACCACTTTGGCAACAAAACCATTTTTTGGCTTCCTGGGTCCTAACTGAGGTTCAGAGTTAGTTGTGCCAAACAAATCCCTACACTACTAGCCCTTTCAACATTAACCTGTGGAGCACAGACTCAAGTCTCACCTGAAGTAGTATGGGGGGATGCTGTAACCAAGTTTCTGCACCCAAAGATCAGTGTGATGTTGTTTTATGCCCTAAATTTGCCTTCACTTAGATCGATAAACCTTTAGGTCTTATCAATATAACTCCCTTTAATCAGCCTCTAGACCTCCACGAAGGTCTATGACTATCTTTCACAGACCTCGAATAGACTAGTCAGCTACTTATGCGCATCAAAGGTTACTTTTAATCGAACAAGTAATCAGATTAGCCTAAGTGTTCGATAACTTTAACATACACCAAGATAATTTTCGTGTAAACAATTAACATTAATTGTATTCATATAAAAATATAAATCAAGCAAAGTTGCGCATCAATACAATATTATTTCATAAACCCATGATTCGTCACAGAATAAACACATTCATTCATAATAGAAGTAAATAGATGAAACAAAGGAATTTCTGCAATAATTTTCTTTATTGATAATCAGTTCAAGCTCACATACTTCAAACTTTCCTACGCACTTAGCTATGGACTCTACTCTAAGCCTCTAAGCACACAGCTGCAGAGTCTTTCTTCTTACTCTTCTCCACTAACTCTCTAGACTTATCCCATAGAAAAACTTCATCACTTGCCTTAGAAATCCCAAGACACACCTATTTATACAATCCCATGGTCCACGAACCATGGGTAGATCCTTAAAAAGCTGACTCAACTTACATAAAGAAGGGTAAAACCCTTTATGATTCTTTAACTAACTACGCGCTCCACAACAACATTTTACGAAGGCTTTACATCTTTATACAACAAAACATAGGCTCTTGCATCAAAATTGACCCTAGGGGACCCCATCCCAACAATAATATAAAAGGAAAGACTAGCTCTTTCTCCGCAGATGTAGCCCAAATTGGGTGAACCATGTATATCTATGTCTCTCTTGTTTTATGTGTTTTTATACTTCTGTTTCCGCAATATTTTATGTGCTCCATTTCCCTATAATATATATTTTTCTAACACTTTCTTGGATATCAAGGGGCCAACCCCTTATCCACTATGTTTGGAGTATATTCTCTCACCTTGGCACTCTTTGGACTCAACTAGGCCTTCTCAATGGCCCAACAATTCATTATGTTTACTATTTTTCCCTCTTAAGAGACTTATTTTTCAATTTTTGAGCTATATTGGTGGGCTTTGTTATCGCTCAATCTAATCGGGTTCTTAGAAGGGGATCTTAGAGGGGAAACTACTAGGTCAAGGGAAACAACAGAGAAATAGCCCACTTCCACCTCAGTTAAAGCTCCCTACACTTTACATACATTCACCGATAGGAGGAGACCCTGTATGAACTGAATCACCTAGATAAATGAGTCAATAAAGGGAAAGGAGTTATTCATAAAAGGGATATTCACAAGATAGACATAAATCGTGATTTACTTGCCTAAAATTAAAAGTGTAAGGCTCTCTAACAAGGTCCAAGCAGTTTTCAAAAGCTAGGGTTTTGCAAATGAGACTTGTAATGGAGGGGACTAGTCCAAGAAATATTTGTGGAAAATTGGATTCCACGTGGTCTTTGTGAAGTTGTTAAGAGGTTATAGGACCACATGGAACCAAGTGGACCTACAATTAGTTCAAGGGGGAGGAAGATGATCAATCAATGGTATGATTGACCTAATTTGGTAGGAGAAAGGGATCAAAGGAATAATATTCAATGAAAGTAATGCAATGACCCCTATAAGGCTACTAGCCTAAGGAAACCAAGGGCATAATTCAATCTCAGAGCTAGGGCTTCTGATATCTCAAGATTCCACCATCGGAATTTCTTCAAAATTAAAGGGAACCTAGGAGACACACTAGCACAATAGAATCCAAAAGATTGATTTTTTTGGATGTGTGGTTTGCAAGAAATTTGATGCCCTAGGAGACACAATGGGGCTAGACCTAGAAAAGAGGTAGGTGAAAGGAAAAATAAAATTTAAAGTGATCAATAGATGAGTACCAATGCCTTTTCCTTTTGTAGATATGGAATCATGGAATATTTAGAGTTTGGATTGATTTCCACTTGTCAAGGACACCTAAAAAGAAACTTTGTTGGGCATTACGAATTAATGGAAGCAATTTCAAGGTCATTTATACTTCGTTTAGAATATTTGGTAACTTATCAAGAAAAATTCAAAAATATTTTCCTTAGGACCATTCAATCATTCAAACATGGCCCATGTATGATACAACACTATTTAGAGATTCAATTTCCACAATTTCATACAAAGAAAACCAACAAATTAACCCTAGAATAGTGAAATCCCAACATCATGAATGTAGCAAGATAAATAACAATAATAGCATCGAAATCGTACTGACATGTAAGAAGAATATATCCAATCACCAAGATATGCCAATGATATAATCTCCAAGTCAAAGAAGATTATCCAAACATCAAAATTCATCCATTCATCCCAAAACTCTCATCCCCAAAAGATACCAAAAATATCACAAGAAGATGTGATCCAAGCCAAGTGATGATGATCAAATGATTCCATAAAAATTATATTTATGAACTTCCTCATGAATTTTATTTAGCTAATTATGCCTAATTTAGCCCCTAAAATAAAATAATGTACATAATAACAAAACCTTTGGTGACAAGCCCACCAAATAGCTCAATAATTTAAATGTAAGCCTCTCAAGGGGGTCAAATGATCAACAAAGTGATGTTGTTGGGCCTTTGAGGAGGCTTGATGAAGTCCAAGGGGTGTCAAGATGAATAAAATGACTCCAAACATAGTGGACAAGGGGGTGTCCCCTTGTTTTCCAATTAGGAACTTGTGGTGCTCCCAAGTGGGTGCAGGGGCACATGAACAACCCCATGGGTCTCCAAATGGACACAATATGCATGCAAACCATATGTAGGGGCTATCGTGATGACACAAACCCTCCATTTTCAATGGGAGGCATCCTACAACATCTACCAAGTGTATGGTGCAATTGTGGAGTCAGTTCGACATGGTGGACCAGGTGCATCATCCTCATCCAAAATGTGAAACATGACTAATAAATGAACACGAGTGAGGATCCATGAATAAATATATGTTATAGTGGAGAGCCATGTCTCTGAACACTCACCCTACAAGTTCTAATGTCACCCTCTGGATAACTATGACCTCGTATAGGGAGACCAAGCCCTAAATGAAGACCCACATACAATCCTGCATAAGGTTCAATGTGTCCCCTTGTCCTCCAATACAACAAAACATTAGAATAATCAAGTAATAATTATTACAAGTTATGGGATCAATGGGGCACTTCATGGTGGCATGCCCTTCCATAGTGGAAATTTGCAAGTACAAGTGTCTCCAAGCTCAAAAGGGGGTTAACCAAGGACCTTATTAGGTGGTTTCAACCTCTAAAGGCGGTGGAATGTCCATAGTACATCCTTTAGGAGGTAGGTGGAAAATGATATAATTATGGAATGTAAGGGGGATCAAGGGAATTGTCCATACCACATGTCAAGGTACAATGGGTATCTATAACAAGGGAAACCCACAACTGGGTATATGAGTGAAGGAGGGAGAAAATCGTGGTACAAGAGTTACCTTGACCTTTATTTTTCCTCCCTTATTCATATGCCTTTTTCCTTTGATTGATTTTTCATCATAACTGCTCGGGGCTCAAGGAAATGGAGAGTGTGATGTCTAATATGTATCAATGGATACCCCCTTTTAGGTGGGGCAGTTCATCACCCACCAGGGGTTGGGACAATCATGGGTTCCTTAATGATGGAGGCGGCCCATCTACAACCCATAGGAACCAGGGTAATGGCCATGAATAAGGGGTAGAGCTCATGTTTGGATTTTTCCCACGTGCTAAATTTGTATGTCCTAGCCATCTTTTACATTTTTTGGTATACTTCCTATTAAGAGTGGATAATCTATGTTTTTTACTTTCTTTTTAGCTGCATCAACCTCTGGGGCATCATCCTAGCTCTGACCCAAGGTGTGGACAAGGCAAGGAGGAAGCTAAATTGATGTAGACCACTGGACACATGTGGACTTGAATGGGAAAATATGAATGGGTTAAGATGAGTGTAAGAGAGCCATGTGGATGGTGTCAGTAAGTAGGACAACCCAACCAAAATTCGGATTTCCCATGTAGTGCCAAACCTAAAGCTAATGACTAGTAAAGGAGATTACATGGGACTAGGATACAAGGATAACCACAAAATTGGGAAATGGAGGTAAGATTACAAACCTAACCCACTCTTTGCATCGAATCACCCAACCAATTCATGCCCCAAAATGCCCATGAAAAGTGAGGAAAACTACTCAATTATACCAATGAAAAGACATATCTTTGGAGTTAGTAGGCCCATATTGAAACATACATTGATTTATTGTATCAAAATAACAACCAATTTTCAACCAAATTTATATTAATTAGGTTAACCCTAACAAATAATATTATATAAAGTAATTATTCTTAGATAATATTATTATATAAACTACGAAATAATTTATAATATTAATATAAAATATTTAATTATTACATAACGAGTAGTTTCCAACTAAAATATTAAATAATTTAACAATCATCTCTTTATCACATATTCTAGAATAATTTTCCCTCCTAAGTAATAATTTCACCATGTCTAATTTTAAATAGCTAATCCTGAACAATGATGCATCCATACTATTTATTCTCTCAGATCGATTGATTTCTCACCTTGTCCTGAGGATGAACCACATTAGTTGGTTCAAAACGTCAACCCAATCCTAACGATGTGATCAATCTGAAAGACTTATTTCTACATATATTCATAAGAGATGAGCGAGGGTCCATATGTCTAGCTTAGGTGGTGGAGAAAATTCCACATCAAGTTATTTGGGGGTTGCAAGGGGTTATTGGATGTCAGTTGAGGACCATTTAGGAGAAATGTTTTATACTACCCATAGTTGGTGGGTAACATTGAGCTCCAACTGGGACATGAGCTCTTAGAAAAGGGCACGAAGCTACTCGAATGGGGGGTCATGATAACACTAGAAATCCCTTGGTTACCATAGACCTATTACTTGCACATATCAAAGAAGCACAATGGGAAGCATGTTTTTGTGGTGTCTTATGATCACCCATTCTTAGTTTAAGTCGTAAAATCAACAAAAAGGTAAATAAAATAAATTTAAATGTAAATGAAACTATTCTACCATGAGAAATATCATATGGTGTTAGTTATAATTCAAAATTAGCATGCAATGCATCCTATTCTAACATGAATATTGTACAATGTCAAGTGCCCTCGAGGTAATACTCCTTCATGAGCTGTCGAGTCATTGGAAGCGGCACAGATTCTCAAAAAGGGTTTCTAAATGGTATGATTTTATTCCTACCATCTCAACTATCCTTAACGACCCTACCCATAGGTTTTCCCATTTCTTGTGCACATTGGGCTTCTCTGTGCTCATGTCCCATAGGAGCACAAGGTCACCAGATTTGAAGGCTTTGCTTTGTGTGTGTTTGTTAAAAGAAAATTTCACTTTATCATGACTATAGCCAAGTTGGTCAAGGGATTTCCTCCTATTTTTGTCGCTCTCAATTATTTGTTCAATAAGAGATTATATAACATCTTGTTGATAGTGGAAAGCTTTTAAGAACTCAAGGATGTGAATCTAGAGTTGGATAGGAAATTTGGCCTTAGAACCATAAACTAATTGAAATGGGATAAATCTTGTGGACTCCTTCCAACTTTTCTGATCATCCCATAGGGAATACTTGATCTTTCTATATCAATCCATCTTATGATCACCAATAGTTCATTTGATCATTTTTATGGGATTTTTGTTGCTCGACTCAACTTGGCCATTTCTTTGAGGATAATAGTTAGATGAATGTCACAATATTATACCATATTTGTTACAGAAGGATGTTAGGGCCATGGAATCAAAAGCTTTAACATTTCCAGTCACAATTTTGGCAAGAACACCAAACTTGGCAATAATTTTATCCTCAAGAAAAGTCTATAACTACTTGATTATTTTCTTTCTTAGTTGGTATGGCCTCAACCCATTTAGTGAAGTAGTCAGTATTCATGAGAATCCACTTGTACCCATGGCTTGAATTATCTTTGAATTTAGCAATAAATCCTAAGCCCCATTTTTGGAAGGGTGTGTCCATGACTACATTTCTTAATGGAATGGAAGCAACATGTTTCCTTCCAGCGAATAATTCGCATGGTTGGCATTGTTTCACAAAGTTCAATTTTTTAGAGGAGATTGTGGGCCAATAGTAACCAACCCTCAAGATCTTATGAGTAGTATTTTTGGTAGCATAGTATCCCCCGCAAAACCCAACATGGAATTCCTTCATCAACCTCTCAAACTCTTCCTTAGTAATGCACCATTGGATTACCCCTTAAGGACTCATCCATCCAAGACCATCTTGGTTTAGATAGAAATCATATGCTTTTAATCTCAAGACTCTTCCCTTATGGTCAACTAGGTGAAGAGGAGTAGACTATTTGTGCAAGTAATAAGCAATATCCTTATACCAATCATCTTATTCAAGTTCAATAGAAGTGACACATAGTTTAGCTTCTTCTCCCTCCCTAATGGCTTCATTGTTGATTTCGGTCAATGCTTTGTCTAGGCTTTGTCCCATAATGAATTTATTGGGATGGATCTCAAGGTCATATTCCTGTATTTTGGATACCCATTTTCCCTTGGATCCAACGTAATCAGTTTATGACAACACATCTCTTATAGTGGGATAAGAGACATATGCATATATTTTGTTATATACCACATAATCTCTAAAATATTTGAGAGATTTGACAAGGGCATATGCTTGTTCTTCAATGATCGTATACCTTTTGTCTGTGTCACATAGAAATTTTCTCATAAAGGTTATGGACCTTTCTATCCCTTCATCATCCTTCTACATAAGTATGCCAATGATAGTATCTTTAGAGGCACAATAATAGATGATAAAATATTTTGTGTATTCAGGGCCACCAAGAATAGGGGAAGAGGGAATCCTTTTTTTGATTCCTTTGAAGGCTCTATTTGTTGTTTGAGTCCATATGTAGGAATGTCCTTATTTACGAGATTATTCATGGGCTTAATGATTTCAGAAAAGTTTGGTATAAATATTCTTACAAAATTGACCTTGCCAAATAAATATCTTAGAGTACTTTGGTCTTTGGGAGGAGAGATATCCTTGATCACTTGGATTCTTTCAGGGTCAATACTAATCCCATCCTTGGAGACCATGTACCCAAGAAAATTACCTTTTTCAACAGCAAATATTGATTTCATAGGTTTTAGAGATATGTTGTATTGCATAAATTTCTCAAATACCTTCATTAGGTGTTTGCAATGGTCTCTCCTCTCTTTGGAAACAACATTTAATTCATCTTCATAAATTTCCTTGATTTTTCCAATGAGATCCCTAAAATAGAAATCCATGGCCCTTTGAAATGTAGATCCAGCGTTAAGAGACCAAAGGGAATTGTAAGATGCATGTATGTTCCCCATGGTGTAGTGAAGGAAGTTTTCAGGTGATCTTCCTCTCTTACAATGAATTGATTATAACTCGAGAAACCATCCAATAATGACATCATTTGATACTCAATTATTCTTTACAAGAGGTTCTCCATATTGGGTAAGGTGTAATTATCCTTTAAGCACATACAATTGGGAACCCTAAATTAAATACATGTTCCATTGTTACCAGTCTTTTTGTTAGTGGTCATAGGTTTGGAAATTGAGGAGGAGTGTTGTATGGGGGTAATTATTCCTGCATCAACCACCTTTTGGGGTTCTTCTTTGACCAGGGGAGCAAGTTTTGGATTTATTTGTCTCAACTTTTTCTTAACAAGATTTTCCCATTCTTTGAGAGGAATGGCATGTTAAATGATCTTAGGGATATAGGCCTTTAAATCATCATAAGACTAAGAAAAAACATCCTTGAATTCTCTTAACAAGTTTTTGAGTTCATCCCTTTCTCCTTTGGATAATTTTTTCCCATTCTTGATGATTTGAGGAGAGGTTTCGAATCCTAGGTTGAGGTCCAATGTATTAGGTGACTCTTGGTTATCATGCTTGTTAATGTTAACATCATTCCTATAGAAATGTTTCTCATTGATTATATTATTATCTCTCCTAAGGCAGTCTTCATGGTCTTGATGGAAATTTCTTATGTCTTGGTTGTCTTCAAAAACAGGTGAGTGATCTTCATTATTAGGGATAGAGGGTCTATTAATTGTATCAACTATACATTTTCTTCTCTTTGAGATATCGCTATGAACAATCGAGGAAGTGGATGCGTATATGGATAAAGCATTGGCCATGTCGTTTAAGCAGCGTTCTAGAGTTCAGAAAGATAATCCCTTAATCATGTGAATGATCGTTTCTCTATAAGGCTTCAACTTCTCATATTTTGTATCAAAATTTCTCCTTATTTGTGAGATAACTAAGTCAAAATCCCCTATTATGACTAAATTTTGAATTTTCCTTGATTGGGCTACTTCAAGTCTCAATAATAGGGCTTCATATTTGGAAACAATATTGGTGCAAGTGAATTGGATTCTTATAGAAAATAGTAGATATTCTTCTGATGGGGATATGATGAAAATGTCTACCCCTGCACCATATTTAGAGTGGGCTCCATCAAACTACATTACCCAAAGTATAGGAGGAGTTTGGGTATTAATGTGTTCATTTTTGAAGATCTTCCATTCCCAAAGCTCATTGTTTTCCTCTTCTAAGTCGTTATCATGCTCTTGAGAGGATGTGATCATGGGGGAAGAAAACACATGCCTAGGGATGGATACATAGGCATTTTCCTTCGAAGGGAGGTATATAGTGGAGCCATATTCATTAATGGACAAGTTTAGATCCTCAGCTAATTGCTTAGACACAATCATCCCCCATGCAGGGTTCATTTTGACTTGACAATGTTCATGGTTAATTTCCTCTCAGGATATGTATGAAAAAATGACCTATTTACTTCTATTATTCCACCTACACTAATCTCATCACAATTTAGAATCATGTTGCTAGGACATTCCTTTGAGAGGTTGATTTCAAGATTCTTCATAATACTTAAGGGCATGATGTGAATTGGACTCCCATAATTTAGATTACAATTCCTCAAGGTATGGTCATTTATCCCAAGGGTAATATAGAAAAGGTCATTCATGTTCAAATCTAACCTTAGAGGAATTATCATAGTGAGATTAAGAGGCTACTTTTTATGGTCCTTTTTTGTTCTTATGTTATTCTTATGTAGAGTGTCATCTTTGTGAGGTGACATTTCTTTGCCACTTGAAGGAGGGCTTTCTTCTTAAACTTGTAGCATCTGAATGGAAATTTGCTTCATGGATTGATAAATATAAAAAATGATATTTTGAGTTTGGAAGAGGCTACGGGGCTTATTATTTCTAACATCAAAAGACAATTTTCCTATGAAGGCATCGAAGTAAGTGGTTAGGGCCACCTCTTTTGGGGAAGCTAGTCCTTGGGGAAAAGAATGAATAATCATATTGAAACTTTGATTTAATTTGGAATGGTTTCACCATCACTCCTTTCACTGGAAAAGAGACCTTTGTATAATTTAACTATATCATTTTTATGGAACAATACCTTTTTGAATACCTGAACAAATTCTTTCCATGAAGAGATGGAGGTGTTAGAGTCGGTCTTTACATCCCTCCATTAGAGATCATTTCTCTTTATTGCATTTCATATTTAGGTGTCTCTCTCGCTTCACTCAGCTGTATTCTGCTAGGGGCATGCCATAATCTGATGGAAGGGTCTGGTCATTCATTACCCCTCATGCCTTGCACCGCTAGCTCAGGTCTATTCAACAAAATCAAGTTTTTAAAGTCACTTACAATCATGTTTTAGTATTTTGATTAGCAGGTGTCATTTCAGTCACTAGGTCCAAGGTTTCATAAATTGTGTCTTCAAGATGTCCAATAAAGCTAGTATGCCAGAGGGAGGCTCTAAATAAGTTGTCATTTCAAAGATTTTCATCATCATATGGATGGATTCAGACTTTTTTTCAAAACTCTGTTTTGAAGAAAAGTCGACATTTCATTATTTGTAAATTTTCAAAAGTGTTTCAGTTTTTGAATTCTTCAACGCCAAATTCCATGTCAGCTATCCCTACAAAAAATTGCCAAGAATTCCATCATTTCAGTCAAAAAATCAAAAAACAGATTCAAAAAATAGAGTTGAATTAAAATGTCAAAAAGTGCCAATGCCAAACATTACAAAACTGGGTTGTGGAGAAAAGAAAATCATATCCATGTCTTTATAAGGATATTTCCATGAGGATCAATGTCATTTGCATGCCAAGATCAAAGAGAAGCCATTCAAAGCAAATTGGTTGAGTTAGTGCGCAATTTGGGTGAAGTTGGAGTAAGCTTGGCCGACGCGGTGCATAGAGCAGGTGGCGTGGTGCACTGGAGAGGCACAGTGCACTAGGAGAAACCACACAGTGTTAAATAACATGGGTGTGGTGCACAAGGACGACATGACACACTAGATATGCGGCGCAACGCATAAACTTGAAACCCCGAATTTGCTTGAAATCTATCCAAATTTCCCATAACTTGCGTGGATTTTCCAGGTAGGGTCATTATCTTGGTGTTTCACCCAATTTTGTGATAAGTTATGGTGATTTGTGTATGATAATGATTGAACAAAAATCTTAAACCCTACCTCCAAAGTACCTCAAAGGAAAATTGTTGTGGGTTTCAAAATCAGTGTTTTGCTGCCAAAGTCACTCCTTCATCCCATTTATCCCTTGTTTTCATCATTCCCTAATTTCCTACCCCCTCCCTAAGTTCATTAATTCCTTCTCCTATATTCCCTTTCCCAAATTCTCAAACCCCACACCTCATATCCTACACAATAATTCCTAACCCTATACATCAAATCCCTCAAAACCCTCCTACATTTCCCTAATCCCTATAGTCCCAATAGTCCCTAATCCCTTACTACTTTCCCTCTTCCTAACAGTCCCTTGTTGCATTTTTCCCTTTGGTGGAAGAATTCAATCACATCACAAAGAGCAATCCAACATAGTTTTATCACCAGCATCCATTTCTCCAAGATATTTTGTATTACAGCAGTCATGTCATCTGGTCATTCATCTGATTATGAAGTGGAGACCCAAAGTGACTCACCCAAGGAGGGACATGCACCCTAGAGGCCTCATAAAGGTGGCAGACATGTTAGAGAAGAATCGACCACCCTTACAGAATTGCAGGCTTGCCCCCTTGCCGTCTCTTGTTTCCAGTTTCAGTCATGTTATGAATTTTGTGAAAAGGTTGCTACTATTCAAGTCCATCAGGAGTTGGCTTGCTTATTTTTGTTACATTTACATGGTGATTGAGTTACTTTGGCTGGTGTCACTTTCACACTTACACCAGATTCTATCTCATTGGCAACCGGCATACCTAACATTGGAGAACCATTGAACAAGAGGCAAAAGATTGACTGGCAACATTATGAGCCATATATTAAACCTGGTTTCTTGAGGCAGTTAAAGAGAGTCTTCCCTTTCCGATATCTCAAGGATGAATATGCTCCATTAATGAAATTAATCATGAAGTATTTCAGTTGTGAAGGTCGCTTCTCCCGATTATATGCTTATCACATCAGGTTGCTCATGCATTTCACCCAGGTATAGATGATGAACATCCCATATTTCATATGATGAAACATAGAGAGGATGACTGCCCTTGTGTAGCACAAGACCCCTGAGCAGTAGTTCAATAATATTTTCCATTTTGCTCTCATCAAGATTTTGGTGGTTCATCAGCTTAGATTACAGGGCATCACTTGGGATGATTTCATCTCTCATGACTTTTTTAGAGCTTCACAGGGACCTTCAAAGGTTGGGCATGAGACTTTTGGACCTGCTCATTAGCGAGAAGGCCGTGATCCACACACTGCTACTATACCGGTCTTTATTACATATCAGAAGGGCACGAGGCAGTTATTTGTAGCAACAAAGAGAGTGTTATCTCCACTCGGGGTGGAAGGGGCCTCGCTTCCGACATCAGCATCATAGGTACAGGATAGAGGCAAAAGGCCAATGTAGGATGAGGGGCCTTCAAGTGAGTGAGAGACTGATTTCATCCTCGTTCAGGATGATGTTACAGACATGGGCTCGCAAAATGCACATCTTAGAGGGATCATCCTAGAGTATTAGACAGAGATCACAACCTTGTCCCTTGACTTGGAGAGGGCTAAGTGGACTATGAAATATTTGGAGCAGAGGAACAAACAACTCGAAGATCAGCAGGCAATCATGGAGTTGCAAAACATCCGCGAGAATCGCCAAGCTACCCAAAGGCGGAGGATTGAGCTCACTTCATTGGAGCAAGAGATTAATGATGATTGGGAGTCTTGGCTCGCGAGAATCAACATCCACCTGGAAAGATTCCTGAAAGTGCCGACAGGGACAAATAATTGTTAATACACATGGCTTTCCATTATAGGGTGCACAATATGAGCGCCAAGGCACGAATAAGAAACCTAAAGGCAAAATTGAAGAAGGCAATAAAGAAGCAAAAGAGGCAAAAGAAGCATGCTCACCTTTAGATATTGGCCAAAGACTCTTTAGCCCAGCATGACACTTGATAGAGAAGGTACAACCCAAATTTCAAGAAATTTGAAGCAATTTTTGTATTTTTGAAAATTTTTGCACTGAAAAACAGGTTTTTCTTCCCTATGCGCCACGCCACGTGGCGCTCGCTTTTTCTAGAGGGATCCAAATGAGAAAAACTTTATATTTTTGGATTTGGCATGAAAAATCATGACTGTTGGTTCATGTCCAAGAATTTTTGGCAAGTTTTAAGTCCACAAGAGGTCAAAAACACTCAAAAAATGACCTTACTGCCCCTATTTTGACACACAGGAAGCAGTCTTGGGAGATTGAAGTGTTGGAGGGGCCAATGGACACCACATTCACAAATTCCACTTGGGTTGGAAAGTAGACAGGTAGGGCTTTCCAACAAGCTATCTTAGGCTCAATTTGTACTTCAGGAAGTGCCTCAAATTCATCTCGAAAGTGGCGCAATGCATAGAGGATTTGGCATGGCGCATAGAGGATTTTTGCCCAATTTTTCACCTTCCAGCTTAGAAATTCAACTAGTTTGACTAGTTTTGCTTTGTGATGTAATTATTAACCTATCTTGATGTAATTGAAGGATCATGATGTAATATTGGCATATTTTTACTTTTTCTAGTGGATTCATTCATTAAAAAGTGAAAATTTAATGAATGAATCAGTTTGTTACCTTATAGAGGCAAGTTGTTTGATTGCCTAGATTTTAGTGCTTTGTTTAGAATTGGTTGAAATAGCTCTTAGAATGATGAGATCGACCCATAGAGTCATGGGAGTGGGTTAGGATGGTCTATATCATGTATCTTCTAAGTCATTTTTAGGGTTGGACACTTGGGATTGCTTGGCACTTCATTGTACATTCTGTCTCTGCATTTTTGGCAAAGGAAAGACCAGGGTTTTGTAGCACTTGTTGGGATCCATGCGGCTCCGTGTTTTGATGGTGTGTTTCTCGATGTACTTGTAAGTTCACTGACGTTTATGTGTATAATTTTCCCTTCACTTTACTTCTGAAATTAAACAAATGAGTGATTAAGGTAGAATTCACTAAACTGTTGTGCTCTGCTATGAACTTTTGTTTAATTTTCAATGTTTTCATCTATTTGAGGAGGAATCTTGAGACCCTATTGCCCTCCTTGGCTCCTCATCGTTCTGATCCATCCATTTATTCATTCCAAAGCATCAAAACAATTTCCTTCCTTGCGCCAATCAGAACTCTGCAAAAATTGTGCCTCATCCCCGAACCCAAATTTGCCTCTCCCATTTTCCAACTCAAAACTCCCACAAATTCAAATCAAATATTTGTACTTCATACCTAGCATAAAATAAGTTTTATTTCAATCATCTCAAACCCCATTAATTATAGTTTTCCAAGATTGACCCGGAGAGAACCCTCTCCTGTCTTCGTAGGGCTAGCTACGAGGCTGAGCGTGGTTTGATGTGGACCTAGAACCTTACCTTTCCAGCCTGAGGTAAATCTAGGCTCTAACAGGAGGATGGGGGAAGTTATATATACCATACTTGGGCTTTCCATATTAAGGTTGTGGCAAAGGCGATCATACGGTTAAACTCATTGTAAGATGAATCACATGTTTGATATTCAGAGTTTAGGAGATGCTCTTGAGGATATTCCTCTCTAGTGATTTCGGGCGTATCAAGATATTTAGGTAAGGAACTAAAAAGGGCCCCAATCATATTATAAATGTTGAGAGGAATGAAAAAAACTGTTTTTGTTTCAATCTATTAATCCTCTTATCAAAGAAGAGAGTGTGGGGTCCTTCATCTTTCCTTCGATGACAGGTTACAGCTTTGGGGTCTTCCATTCTAAGTAGAAAGTTGTGGAGTAGCTAGAGGAATATTACAAATGTCGTCAACAAATCAATTCCTCAATGATTCACTAGGGAGGTAGACCTACTTCCTCCCTAGAAATGGCGCCAAAATATTACCTCTCAAACTAGTAGGGGTCCTAGAAGGGGATCATAGAGGGGAAACTAATAGATCAAGGGAAACAATGCAATAATAGTGCACCATCACCTTAGTTAAAGCTCCCTACTCTTTACAGACTTTCATTGATGGGAGGAGACCTAACATGAAGGGAATCACTTAGATAAATGAGTCAATAAAGGGAAAGGAGTGATTCCTAAAAGGCCTATTGAAAATAGAGACTGAAATGGTGGTTTACTTGCTTGAAAAGAAAGGTGTAAGGCTCTCCAACAAGGACCAAGGGGATTTCAAGGTCTAGGGCTTTGCAAATGAGACTTGTAATGGAGAGGAATATTCCAAGAAATCTTTGTGGAAGCTTGGATTCCAAGTGATCTTTTTGAAGTTGTCTTTAAGAGGTTACGACACCACATGGGGCCAAATGGATTCATAATTAGGTCAGTGGGGGAGCTGATAAATCAAGGTTATGCTTAACCTAATTAGGGAGGAAAAAGCGATCAGAGGAATAATATTCAATGAAAGTAATGAAATGTCCCCTATGAGGCTACTAGCCTAAGGAAACCAAGGGCAGAATTGAATATCAGAGCTAGGGCTTGAAATATATTAAGGTTCCACCATCAAAATTTATTCAAAATCAAAGGGAACGTAGGAGACACACCAACGTTGTGGAAGCCAAGAGATTGAATTTTTTGGATGGGTGGTTTGGAAGAAATTTGATACCCAAGGAGACCCAATGGGGCTAGACCTAGAAAAAGAGGGAGGTGAAAGGAAAAATGAACTTTAAAGTGATCACTAGAGGAGGACTAGTTATTTTTCCTTTGGGAGAGATGGAGTCATGGAATATTTAGAGTTTAGATTGATTTCCACTTGTCAAGGATGCCTAAAAAGAAACTTCTTTATGCATTAGGGCTTAATGGAAGCCATTTCAAGGTGATTGATACTTCGTTTAGAAATATTTTGTGAATTGTCAAGAAAAATTCAACAAGGTTGTCCTTAGGAACATTCATTCACTCAAACATGGCTCATTGATGATACAATATTATTTAGAGATTCAATTTCCACAATTTCGTACAAAGAAAAGCATAAAATTAACCCTAGGATATTGAAATCACAACAACATGATTGTAGCAAGCTAAATAAAAAGAATAACATAGAAATAATAGTTACATGTAAGAATAATATATCCAATCACCAATATATGTCAATCATAGAAGCTCCAAGACAAAGAAGATTGTCCAAACATAAAGATTCATCCATTCATCCCAAAAATCTCATCATCAAAAGATAGAAAAAATATCACAAAAATATATGATCCAATCCAAGTGATGATGATCAAAAGATTCCATCACACTTTTATTAATACACTTCCTAATGAATTCAATTTACCTAGTTAGGCTTACTTTAGCCCCTAAAATAAAATAATGTGCATAATAACAAAACCTTTGGTGACAAGCCCACCAAATAGCTGAATAATGTAAATATAAGCCTCTCAAGAGGGTCGAATGATCAACAAAGTGACGTAATTTGGGATTTGAAGAGTCCTGGTGAAGTCCAAGAGGTGCCAATATGAATAACAGGACTCCAAACATAGTGGACAAGGGGGTGGCCCCTTATTACCCAATCAAGAACTTGTGGTGATCACAAGTGGGTGTGGGGGCACAAAGACAACCTCATGGGTCTCGAAATGGATCAAATATGTCTATAAACCATATCTAAGGGATCGAATGATGACATAAACCCTCCATTTGTAGAGAGAAGGATCCTGGAACATCTACCAAGTGTATGGTGCAACTTTGGATTTAGCTGGGCATGGTGGACCAGGTGCATCATCCTCATCCAAAATGTGGAACACGAATAATCAATGAAGATTGTTAGGGATCCATGAAGAAATATTTGCTATGGTTGAGACCTATGGCTCTCAACACTCACCCTACAAGTTCCAATGTGGTCATCTGGAGATATAGGAACCCATATAGGGAGACCAACCCCTAAATGCAAGTCCACCTGCAATCCTACATAAGATCCAATGTGTCACCTTTCCCTCCAATAAGAAAAATCATTAGAATAATCAATAAATAATTCTTAAATTTTATGGGATCAATAAGTCACTTCATGGTGGTATTCCCTTCCATAGTGGAATTTGGCAAGTGCAATTGTCTCCAAGCTCAAAATCGGGTTAACCAAGGGCCTTGTTAGGTGCTTTCAACCTCTAAAGTGGGTGGCATGTCCATGGTACATCCTTTAACAGGTAGGTGGAAAATTATATAATGATGGAATGGAGTGGGGATCATGGGAATCATCTAGACCTCATGTCAAGATACATTGGTTATGTATAACAAGGGAAGAACACCCCTGAGTATATGAGTGTAGGAGGGAGAAAATCGTGGTACATTAGTTACCCCAACCTTTGTTTTTCACACTTCTTCATATGCCTTTCTCCTTTGATTTATTTTTCTTCATAACTTCTTAGGGCTCCATGGAATGGAGAGCATGATGTGTAATATGTAACAGTGGATACCCCCTTTGAGGTGGGGTAGCTCATCGCCCATACGGGGCTGGGACAATCATGGGTTCCTTAATGATGGAGGTGACTCATCTAAAGCCCATAGGAACCAGGGTGATGGTCATGGATAAGGGCTATATCTCATGTTTGGCTTTTCCCCATGTGTTTGTATGTCCTGGCCATATTTTTCATTTTGTGGTACATTTCCTATTGAGAGTGGGAAAATTATGATTTTTAATTTATTTTTAGATGCATCAACCTCTAGGAAATTGTTCCAAGCTTGACCCAAGGTGTGTACAAGGGAAGGGGGAGGCTAACCCTATGTGGACCAATGGACACATGTCGACCCAAATGGGAAAAGATCAATGGGGTTAAGATGAGTGGAAAGTGAACCATGTGGGTGGTGTTCGGAAGTGAGACCACACAAACAAAATTGGTATTTCCCATGTAGTGCCAAACGTAAATCTAATGACTAGTAAAGGAGATCCCACGGGACTAGGATACAAGGGTAACCACGAAATCAAGAAATGGAGGTGTAGGGTCTTAAGATTGTCCTACTATGACATCCTTTTTACCTAATGATCCTCTCTTTTTCCTATATATCTACCACCTAAATAAAGCCATATCTACCAGGCTTTGATGAAGGTATGCAATAATATGTCTTCTTGTTCATATTTAACTTTATACCCTACTGTTTTGTTAAAGTTGCAATTGGCTATTGAATCAGTGCGTTTCTGCAACTAATCCGGGTTTCTGCAACTGTCTCCATTGTTTTCAAGGTTCTAGAGTTTCAGGTTAGCAATGAAGGATGTGGATGGATAGAGGATAGCTCCCTCATGGATCCCCTCCTATCCCCTCAAAACTTTTTTCTAAAATAAGAGCAGGAGATCACGGTAAAAGTCCAAGTCAACCACCGGATTAATGTAGAACAGAACCCGAGATCAGTTGAAACCTTGTCATTTTTCTTTCGGAATAGCAAAATGACGGTTTAGTGATATAAGTTTAGATAGGAAAGAGACATTAGGCTTGAATTATTCATACAATTATGCCAAGAGACCTGCAATCAAAATAATGGCCACACTGTGATTTCGGTGCGTGCCGAATGATATAATTGTGAATAGTTTGTGAATTCCATGTGAATAGAATTGGTTTTTGTGTGCAAGTATTGTGTTTATTGGAAGCTATGAACTACTGTGTGGAGGGACCCTACAAACAATGGCGGGCTTTAATCAATTGCAATATGATTTCCTTTAATTCTTCAATTGCTTTGTTTTGTGTGACAACGCAACATAATGATTTCTCTAGCGAGCTTTTATTTGCATAATAACTTTAATTTGGTTTATACCTAGTTTAGTTTGTCATTTGTTTTTCTTTATACCTAGTATAATATGGTCCTTTTATTTGCTTATTATTTAGCATAATTGAAGTGTGTTCAATTCATAATATAGATGTTTCTTGGGTTATGTTGTTTGAGCGAAAATTGAATAAGTAAAAGAGTGAGAGGTTCTCTCCTAAACAATTGAGTTCAGACAATATTTCTTCATAGCAGATAGAATAAGTTTCTTTTTTCACTTAGAGAATTAGAAGCTACAACATAAAGATTTAGGATAAAAAATCCCAAAATAATCTAATACAAGTAGAACCACTCTCACATCATCTACAAACTAATTGGATGAAGATTAACTCCTATGAAACTTAACCAATATCCCTAAGAATTACGACACTAATATAATTGACAAACACCACCTCCATCTTAAGTTTAGATCTCAAAAAATACATAATGATGTAATGAATAACTTCTAAGCACATATTTCTACACCTGTACTTCATCAGTCTAGACACCCTAGCTGATAATTTATGATTGACAATTCAAGGACATTTAATTGACCAAAAAGTTTGGCATCATTTTGAGGGAAGTACAATTAGAAGTTAGAAAAAAACCATCATTAATTTAAAACATGACATGCATAGGGATAGAGACTCTAGGGGTACATTTGTAGGATGAGGAAGAAGTTTAATTCCCACAAATCCACTCACTTCACAATTATTTCAAGATTCCACACCACCTACTCTAACCCGAATTCCATTTAGAGGTTGAGAAAGCCTTCTTGAAGTCTCAAAATCAGAAATTCAATCCAGGACTTCACCTACTTCTACGGAAGCTGTAATTGAAGAAAATCCTACATCCCCAACTACAGGATTAATCTTTTATCCCCCACTAGTGAATTTTTTTTTGGAGAAGAATTAGAAATTCCTAGTGAAGAAGAGGAATTGTAAACTCATTCTGAACAACCATTGATAGAGGAACCATAAATATTAGAAGAACATTATATTAGCTTCGAAGAATCTGTCATGGCTGAAGAAGGGGAAGGAGAAGGACACAATGTCCATCGTGAAGAAGGTTGGATTTGAGGAAGAGGAAGAGGAAGAGGTAGAGGTAGAGGAGGGGGTAGAAGCAAAGGAAATCAAGATCCTTTGGGATTCCATATTCTTAATGAAGATACGAACCTCACGATGAAAAATATATCACCCTCGATTCTTCCTAATTTCCATGGGAAAAGAAATGAAGATCCAGAAACATTTCTCCTCGAATTTGAAGTATTATGCAAATCATATGACTATCTGCATGATGCTCAAAAGTTAAAATCACTCCCTATTGTGATGCAGGAAAGTGTTCCATATACAGGGAGAGGCAACCCCTCAAGCCCTAGAGTGGTTCTAGTCATG
This sequence comes from Pinus taeda, assembly GCA_000404065.3. Taxonomy (NCBI): domain Eukaryota; kingdom Viridiplantae; phylum Streptophyta; class Pinopsida; order Pinales; family Pinaceae; genus Pinus; species Pinus taeda. The sequence continues at coordinate 6,493 of APFE031701381.1, read as the reverse complement.
ACAAGGATAGGTCAACAATAGAATTCCTTAAACAATCATAGTTGGAGGCCTACCTCAACTGGTGATCGATGGAGTTCCATCACACTACTCCAGCTTTCACTTCCTTCTCCTCAATGAGTGATCAACTTGAAACAATGCAAAGGAAATACAACAAAGCATGTAACCAAAAAACAACAATGATCTATTTACTCACAAAGTCAAGATGTCATGAGTTATCAATTAAATTACATACAAGACATAGGAAAACCTCATTGATTGTATTAATAATGAAATAAGAGCAAGCTTACAACCAAAGTCTTGACGTTGCAAGCCTTCTCAGGGGAATCCAACCAGCATGTTCCTCAAGCATTCACTCTTTGAAGATGAATCTCCCAACATTCATAGTTTGTCTCTCTCACTCATGAGTTTTAACACAAAGTTAAGGGCACTTCACAACCTTCCACAATCTATCAACACTCTCACACTTGTCACACCCACACCAGCTAGCTATCAAAAGCACTAACAACACTACTCTACCCAAGAATTTACCAACTAGCTAATCATAGAAAGGGTGAGTGTTTAAATAGGAGAAGGAGTCTCCATGAAAGGTGGAAGAGAGAGCTTATCCCCAAGGAAGGTAGCACAATTTATGGAACTGCCGTACTAGAGAAATAAGGGAGACACAAACTATGCTAACAACTAGGTCTGGAGACATTTAGAAGCCCGACTGTCGGAACGAATTCGCCCAATCTAGATCATCGCGAGTGTATAACAGAGCCTTAGCACTGACATCGCTAGTAAGCAATGTAGCCAGTCAAATCATCACTAAAGATAATAAGTATCCTTGCGCTGGAGCATGAAATTGGTCCGTCGCGGGAATCAGATGTACTTCCGCACTTGAAGTGCGGCTAGACTATTTACGACCACTGTCCATCACGTATATTAAGTCCAGTATCACGATGAGGAAAAAAAATTAGAAAAAGTGGGTCAATTGGCAACATAAGAGAGCATTTGTTCAACATGAGCATGTTTAACTTGGACACATGACACAATAGAAGGATTGGGAGTGAAGGCAGTGACAAATTACTATGTAACAGATGCCCCCTAAAGTATGAAGCCTAAGAGAGTAGGAGGGGTGAAATGCTTTATGAAACTGATTGAGCTGGAACACCATCTGGAAGAACCTGCTTGCGGAAGTACAATTGATATCTCTGATAGTGAAATACATGTAGTCTAGGCATGGATGCAGCCATCCAAAAGACATACAAACTAGGTCTGTGGTATGGTCGCAGCCATCCAGCTAATAAGACCATGATAATGACAATGGTATGGTCATAGCCATCCATGAAGACTCAAGTATGGATGCAACCATCCATCAATGAGTCATGTAATCACAAAACAATCCACGCAACCCAAACATGTGTAATCTGAGTTCGGGGTCTTGAGCCCGACCGACCATAGTACAAATTCTAGCATGCGAATAGAGGTGCTGAAGTCAAGCATGATATAAAGTCTCTTGATTACTGGTCGATGATGTAAACCGTTAACAAGTACGAGAGAAACCACCAATAATGCCAATGGTTCTCAAGGTACCGTCCAATACAATCCATGAAGTGTGAAAAATAAGCTAAAGTCGAACACTCGTGGAATCACCCAACCGACGACCAATAGTGAAAGCCGACCATCAGGTGCGAAGAACTTTCCATTGAGGCATGCAAGCTCTAAGGTACCAAAAGGGATCTCTAGATCAATCTCCTGGATAATGAGCTGACATTGTAAGGAGACGATCCATCACAGGAGGGCCATAATTTTTCCCCCATCAACGACACGAGATAAGGAACAAGTGGTAGATGGTGAAAGAGAGTATCAGGGGAGGAGGCAAGGGCGTAAACTGCAAAAGGATTATACTCTTGAACATGTCGGCGACACGACTCTGGAGGGTGGCAGCATTCAAGTACCAAGGGATCAGAGGCTTGATGGAGACAACATGGATTAGATGGAATAAGGCTAAATGTCAACCCAAATCCACGGAAGGCCAAATGGCGATGTATGGATATCCCAACCTGACAAGAAGTGAAAGTGTCGATGTTCAAGAGTGACTAGCTACCATAGATGACCAATGATGATTTCCAAAATTTCCCCCACCATTGCTGGTGAGTACCCCAATTATTTTTGAAAACAAGCTTGAAGGGGATAGCATATGCTTGTAATATAAGTTAGACCTTCGGTTGAATCCAACCTAGTAATAGTTTAGCGAGCCCTACGGAGGAGAAGCTTGAGTCTCATCATGGTGACAAGTCTAATGTCATCAGGGTTTAATGAATCCGACATAGGTAAAACTCGAGACTTTTTTTCATGTTTAGGGAGTTTGAAAAAGACACGGAAAATAAAACTCTAGGGGGGTCCTTTTTCCTAGATTTGTGTCTCTCTAGCCCAAAAAAGTATAAAATGATACTCAAAAGAACCGCTTGATCATTACGATCAAGGAGTACTTTTCGTGATTAGTGACTTCAACCTAAAAAAGTAGAAAAGTGATCGAAACAACGTTGTTTCGTAACCAATAATGATCCTGAAATGACAAAAGCTCGACAATATTTTCATGTTTACACGGTCAGAAAAGAGCTTAAAGCAGACTGCCTCTCATTCTGTTTAACGAGTCGACAGGAATAACTCAGCTATCTTTTCGTTTTTTAGGTCGGAAAAGAGCGTTAAAGACAACTTTACGGACCAAGTGCACACAAAGTATGACATAACTCCATTACCTGTAGTTCTGCACAAAAACACATCAAATGTAAAACCCATTGAACATAAATAATTAATATATGCGGAAAACCAAAAACTCCAATTAACCATGTGATAAAAATGGAAAAAAACCCACTTTCTAAACTAAAATTTGTAATATTTCAAAAAATTACTATAAAAAGGCTGGGGTAATTCACTTTTTTTTACCATTTGCAGCGTTTGGAGCACCAACCTGAGCAAAGTTCTCAAGCTGATTCTGGCCTTATCTGTCCACAATTTGTCCTGAAACCTCCTCCAAGTAAGTAGATTTTGTCTTGAACTTCATTTTAGTAGTCTTTTCATACAATCTAACGTTAGGTAATTGAATTTGGGCAGAGTTTGTAATCGAAGTCTGCTGCTTGGTCTTCGCGGGTATGCCGCTCGGGTCCGTGACGACCAAGCTTGATTTACACGTAATTTTTTCTGATCGTCATGAGAATATGATGTATTCTTGTGATGGCCATGAGAAAAATGAACTGTGAACTTAGCGCCATCACGACTATTTCAAAAATAGTCGCGATGACGATGCAAAAATAATTGTTTGTGGAAATTAGGAATTTAAATTCATAAACGAAGTCCTAACTCATTTTTTCTTGTTATGCAGGGCATCATGGCATTTGTTTGGTAGGAACGAACTCACGATGTTAACGATGAGGAAGCTTTTGCTGATGCTGGGTGACGAAATGCTTTACGTGCGTGCAGGTTGCTAAAATTCTTCCTTACTCTGCACCTTCGGGCCCAACCTGATTTATTAGAGCTGATAATCCGTGCCTGGAATATGACAGACAAAAAATTCATAATCCGAGGTTGAGACATCAAGTTTGATCTACAGACATATATTTCTTGACCGGATTGTCCTATCGTGGTGAAAGGCTGATTCTAAAGTGCCAACGCCCCAGGGCCAAATCACTCGACATGCTGAAGGCACGAGTGTGTCCACGAGAATGCAAATCAAAGAGTGTGAAGGGGGTAATTCCGATTGTGGAAGACTTGGTTCTTCATGCAGTTCTATTTATGGTGACGAGGGCAGTGAGCTCCCAAGCCCAACACGAGGCATTGACGACCCAATTCTGGTTGGCTCTCGAATGCCTCAATCCGACCATGTTCAACTGGGCGGAAACAGTGACGACCAACATGAAGGGGCAACTAACCAATTGTCGTCGAGGAGAGATGAAGCAATTTGGCTACGAGTCCATCTTGATCCCGCTCGTGCTAGAGCAGGTGCTGACACTGCAGTTACAAGATATGGACTTGGACACGCCCAAACCACGGGAGACCAGGATCACCCAGTGGGCACACGTTATGCCACGAGGAGTTGGCGGACAACTAGTGTCATGGGGGACACTGTTTTGTGAGTGGTTGGAGCACCAGATGATCTTCATTGAGGACTGGCCATATGCTGGTATGGACTTTCACAGAGACCGTCACATGCAGCTACCCCTTAGCGAGCAGTGGGATGATGGCGGTAAAGAACTTGATCATACTCTTTTTGTATTTTGTATTTTATGATTTTTTTTATATTTTTTCATGCATATGTCCTAATGATGTACTCTATGGTATTTGCAGATGTGGGACCAGTGAGGCCTGTAGGATTGGCTCCACAGGCGCGGAGGGATCCATAGGGAATTAGAGAGCTAGCCTTTTCTCCTCTAGCTGGTGATTCTATAGAGACAGTGGCCCAGAATCTCGAGGGTTTGACGGCGGGGATCCCTAATTATGTGGGGATCAAGGAGGTCCCCATAGAGTTCCAGATTCATATAGTAGGTTTGATACCTAGGGTGCACCGACTATTGAGGTAGGTTGCATGAGCGGTGGTGTGCTATAGGGAGCATAACCTGCCGCAGTAGACACCTAGGTTTTATTTCCTGCTGATTTTTTGAGAGACATGTGTCTCGGATGTACAGAGAACACAGAATCTATTTGGACATACACACTTATTTTTTGAGTGGCTTGGTGTGCCACACAAGATATATATATATATATATATAATAATAATATATTATATATAGATAGTATATATATATATTCCAATGGTTCATCATTGTGTTTTGCATGCTTCTATATGCTGTTTTGATTACATGTTACGCAAATGTCTATCTAATACATGGTTTGTC
>APFE031701368.1:0-10325 GCA_000404065.3 Pinus taeda | reverse complement strand
GCATGAGTTCCTTAATGGTGTAGGGGCCCTAATGGGGCCCTAGGAACCAAGGTAATGACCATAATAAGTGGTAGATCTCATGCTTGGCTTTTTACCATGTCTTATATTAATGCATCAACCATATTTTTCATTTTGTAATATTCCTCTTTTTGTTTCTTTCTTGTAGGCATCATATCTTTTTAACATCATTTTAGCTACATCAACATTCAAGGAAAAATTTACAGGCTTGATCCAAACATATGGACAAGGGGAGGGGGAGTGGTAGCACCTTGTAGACGCATTAGTCATATGGACCATATAAGGTAAATGTTGAAATAGGGCTTATAATGTGCGAAGAACAGTGAAAAATGTGGAATACAAAAATGTGACCACACTACTATTATCAAGTTTTTCCATGTATTTCCCTTACTAAAATCACATATTAATAGGCGAGATCCCATGGGAATAGGATGGAGGATTAACCTGCAATATAAGGCAAGGAAACAAAAATACAATTAAATCCCTTCCTTCTTCCAAGTCACCTAATAATCGATACCTAAGATGGTTGCATAAAGACAAGCCTAAGCAACAAATTTCACATTGAAAACATAAGTTTTGGGTTAGATTTCCCACCTTAAAACATATTCTCTTGACAAATGGTTAAGGGCATATATATGACTAATTTGGAGAGTGAACATCAAATGACACAATGTTTCAGCTACACTGGTGGTTCTCAAGGGGTACTCGCTACCGATTGAAGAGATATCTATGAGAAAAATTCTCCTATGGGGTCACCCACCTTTTGTGGGTAAGCCAAATGGGATATGATCTCTTTATGGACTACATGATCAATGCACTCAAGCATGGAGTTCATGAGAAAGCCAAATTGTCTGGGATCACATACTTTTATGCTACACATCAGAAACAATGTTAGAAACATGTGTCGTTGGCATACTTTCCTCACCTATTCTTTTGAGTTTTATTTGATATGGATTTCCTCCTTTCTCACTACCTAAATCATTGTTGCTATGATCCATTAGCTACCTGCAATATTCTCTATACTCATCCACCCTCTTTTGTAGTATTTGATGAGTTTTGGGATCAAATAGGTCATCAACATCTTGGATAGAAAAAAAGTATTTCTCATAATACTCTTCTTGATCAGTCTTAGTAATGTTATTTTCAGTTTTTTCCTCACTTTGAGGAGGATGTTCAATAGTTTCGAACTTAAGAATCTCATGGTATAGAAACTTATCAATGATTACTTCAAGGGATGGAATTCTCTCAATTTAAAAATGATTATGTAACCTTGAATCATATCTTTGAAGGTGCATTATGAACAAATGTATAAGAGAATGTTGATGAACTTTGTCAACTTGTAGAATATATTGGACAAACCTTTTCACTTGATTAAGGGAAAATTTTGGATCACCATCATGATTGGTTGCCATGAATTTCTTACTTGGTTCAATCCTATTGATATAATAAATAATGGTAGAAATCTCCAAAGTAGGGAATTCCTGGTGAAGCGTAGACATTTTTCTAGGGTACTCATATCAACCTATGCGGGAGTTTCTAGGGGGGGATTTGTGATGCCTTCATAGATGCTTTATCCACTCTACAATAATTGAATTTGAAGTTTAATGAGAAATAATAGCTTCATTCTTCCAATGGATTTGGAATAAGAGGATATATATTGCCGTTAAATGAACCACCTATTCAAATACATGACTTAGGAAGGCATATTTACTTCCTCCTAGACAATGTTGATAAAAATGTTACCACGTAATCTATAAATCCCTAAGGATGATAAACCTATAATACTAGGAGCTACACCAAGTGATAACAATGGGAAAATGGCCCACTATCACCACAGCCATTGCCCCTTGTTTTTTATTTACTTTCACCAATGGGATGAGTCCTGGCAGGATAATAATCACCTCTTGATATTGTTTCTAAGGTCTAAGGTGTGAGGTGATGGGTTGGAACTCCAAAATGGCGCTTCATGTGATCATACAATGCGTCCAAAGGGATTTCACTCCCCTTTGAGGGACATAGAAGAATTTAGACAAGACCTACTGTTTTGTAAACTTTCATATTCAAGGATAATCCCAATATGGAGGGAAAGAGAAGAAAGGGAATCGTATGATTGGTTCCAATGAATACTAAGCTCAGACAACCCCTAAGCAAGTTCCTAAATCAAAGGAGTACAAGACAAGGTTTCCCTTCTAGGGCACACGTAGACTAAGAATTTTTATGAATGAAAATCCAAGAAAACCATATCAAACTTTTAGGTGTTTTAAAAAATACCCTAAGATTGATGGATGTGCTCCTAGAATCTTGAAATTCCTCCTCAAATGAAATTCGCTCTATGCCCTAGCCAAGCCATCAAGGAAGAGGGGATCAAAATTTTGGAATGATGATTATTGCAGAAAGGAAGGATTGATGACCGAATGGCTTGGACCAGTGCCTTCTTCCTTGGGCTATGGAGTCCTAGATGATTTAGATTTGGCCAAATATGTCTTTAAGGAGGTTAGAATTTTATGCCCTACTACCAAATTTCAATAGTGGCCTGGTATTAGAATAGAGAGTTTCGTGAAGAAAAATAACATTCCATGACTAGGAGCATTCATTGCATGTTATAATTTGAATAATATGTGCAAGAACCAACCAAATAACTTCCAAAAAAAATCTTCAACAAAATTAGGGCATAAGAGCATTCAATTTAGTTGCACCAATTACAAACGCTAGATAATATTCAAAGTGACATATAATTATAATAAAAAAAATTACCAGATAATCTTGTAATATATCTATCCATATTTGAGAATTAGCTGCAAGACAAGATAAAAAATTAGCTCCAAAATCAAAGTGCATCCAAGATACTCCAAAATCTCTCCAAATAAAAGCTGTGAATTTTCCAAGAAGGCTAAAATTGTCAAGGGCAATGATTATCAAATACAAATGAGCTCAAGTTATATTTATATGTTTCCTTGTAGATTGAATTATTAGCATAAGCCCTTAACATTATAAAAATGTGCAAAATACAAGCCTTAGCCACAAGCAGGCCAAGTATGTTTTAAAAATGATGAATTAGCCATTGAAATGCCAGCTAAATTGATGATGTCGTGTTGATTTAGTGGTCTTGGAGGGCCACATTAAGCCCTCTCAGTGTTAAATCTTGTGAGAGGGCTCCATAAATGATGAACTAGGGGATGACCCCTAATGCTTCATGCAAGTTATCATGTGGCACTGAAAATTGGATTTGAAAAATAAATCTAGTCTCATATGTCTCCTGATGATATAATAGCCTATAATGCTCCAATTGTGAGGGATTTGATGATGGTGTATGTCCTCCTATGTCTAAAGGTGTGAGGAAAACCTTCTCTAGGGCTAATCTCAACTACCAAACTATGTGATCATTTCTAAGTCAATTGGGGCACACAAGTCCAAGTGCATCATCTCATGAATAAAGATGGGACATGGGAATTTTGTTGTGGGTGTTGAGGGTGTCCGTGGTGTGAAAGTATGATCTGTAGATGATGGGAGTCCCATTATTCTCAACGCTTCATGAAGGGTGTCAATATGATCCTTTTTTGGACTTGGGCCCTAATTAAGTTGCTTATCCCATGATGAAACCACTTGCAATATACATATAAGATCTAATGCACTTCCACACCATGTGGTACAATAATTCATTAGTGAATCTAAGTGAACCACGCTTATTTACCGATGGCACATTGAGACATCATAGTGGGTTTCCCTCGCAAATTTGGGGCTTCAAGCTCATAATAGTGTTACCTCCATAGGTAGGAGTGGTTAATAAACAACCCTATTAGGTGTTCCCAACTCTAAGGGGAAACATAGGTACTCAGTACATCCTTCCAATGATAGGTGTCAGGTGAATAATTATGAATGGTTCGGGACACCTGTATCTGTAGGCAAAATGTCATGGGTTAAAGCGTGGAAATAATGAGGGATGTACACATATTTGGGTGTATATCTATAAGAGGGAGAAATCACGGTTACATACGTTACCTCAACATTTTTTTTCCTATGCTTACTTCTTTTATTTTTTCCTTCTATTGATTGTTCTTTGTATTATTGGTCAGGATTCTAGGAAATGAGAGAATGGTATGTATGGTTGGAGCATTTATTGCCAAATTAAGGGGGGGAGTTCATCACCCACGAGGGGTTGGGATGTACATGGGTTCCTTAATGATCTAGGGGCACTCATGGGGCCCTAGGATCTAGGTTAATGACAATAATAAGTAGTTGAGTTGATGTTTGTATTTTTCTCATGGGATATATTAGTTTCTTGACCATGTTTTTCATTTTATAATATTACCATTTTTATGTTTCTTGCTTGTGGCCATGATATGCTTTTAACATTCTTTCAGCTACATCAACCTTTGGGAAAGCATTTCTAGGACTGACCCAGACATGTGGACAAGGAGAGGTGGAGTGCTAGTTCCTTGTGGACCCAAAGAAGGAAAGGGATTAAATAGGGATTCTAATATGCATAGATGACTGAAAAATGTGGAACAGGAAAATGAGACCAACTTACCAAACTCGGGGTTTCCCAATTAGTGCCCTTCCCAAAAGCATTGGTCAATAGGGGATATCCGATGGGACTAGGATTTAGGAGGAACCACCCATTTAAGGTGAGGAAACAAAACTACAATCAAATCCGTTCTTTCTTCCAAGTCAACTAACAATCCATACTGAGGATTTCACTGGTAAAACAAGCATAAGCACCTATTTACACAACGAAAACACCTTCAAGCATAAACCCTCGACAAATAGACAAGTGGACTTATGACTCATGCAAGGAGAAGATGTAATAATGTGTAATAATGATAATAATAATAATAATAAATGAAACAATATTCACATATAAATAAATAAAATAATAAATAATAAACAAAAATAACAATAATAAATAAAGAAGACAAGATAACAATACAAAATAAAAAATAATAATAATAATAATATACAAAAGCTATAAATAAATATCTATATAAACAAACTATAAAAATAGTAAGAATATGTTAATCTAACAAACATTAAAAAGGAATAAAATAAGAAAGAGTTAAATTAAGACATAAGTTGGGTTAAGTAAAACATCAAACAAATAAATAAAGGTTGGTATGTTGACACATGGATTGTGTGCATGTGGATCCCTTCCCAATCACCTTCCATTTTTGGAACAATTTGTTCTATTTAATCACTGGAAAGAGAGATGAGAAACATTTATTATTTTCGAAGCAGTGTGTTGTGAACAAAGGATTCCCTCGCAGTAGTAGTTGATTGAGGTGTTATGGTGGCTAGTTATAGAAATATTATTTTCAACTGAGCCTATGGTTGGGCGGCAAGTCATCCCTAAAATATTTTTTTGGTCAGTGGAATTCAAGTAGCACTATGTCTACATAATAAATGATAAGAAACATTTTTTGTCTATAGTTAATTATTCATTGCTCGTGGTTTTCAAAAACATTTTGTTGAACCAATTGAATGTTTTGTGGAAATATTTTTTTTTCTAAATAATTCTAAATTCTATTACTAAAACATAGTGATACACTGAGGCTTTGGCCTTTGCATGTCCGTGCTAGGGTTTAATGCATATAATAGGAAAATAGGATTGTAACTGCCAAAATGGGAACTAGGGCAGTTCAAAAAAGAAATTGCAAAAATGAACTTGCTACCGTGTAGGGGAATCTGGGAATCGATCATAGTAGCTAGCATGATTTGCAAAAAATCACAAAAAAACACTATTGATGTAATTCTAGAAACCTAAGACTCGATGACGTGTGGCAAGTCATGTGGCGTGTTATGCTAGCAAGACAGGTGTTATGCGATGATGATGGGTGTTCCTCAATAATGAAACACCTGTATGGATAAATGTCGTCCTCTTCCTGCTCCATCACACCCATGTCGTCTTTCACCTAAGGTTCACGGTTCTTCTCCTATACAGTGTTCTTGTCCTGAGGATTGTCGTTCATTTGCCTTGTGCAGTGTGGTCTTCCATTGTCCCTCGTTGGCTCCTCATAGATTGGGCTTCCTTCTTCATTGGCTGGCTCCTCATGGAAGGTAATTGAGATGGTGGCTGTTATGACTGGTTGGTTCAGGGAGAAACGATAAGTGAACTGGGTTGAGCGAAGGGGTTGTTGTGTACTGGAAGGAATGTCAATGGTTGGAGAGGCGGATTGTGTCGGTTAGAAGCGGAGAGATCGTGAGTAGCTGCTACGAGTGTTTGGATAACAGCTAGAGACCAATTGAGCCGAGGGGGATGAGGAGTCTGAGGCATCAAAAGGCGGAGAGCGAGGGAATATGACTTTGCTACTTCCTCTTCTGCTCTGCACTCTATGGCGGAGCTTAGGCATTTTGATGTGGAAGCGAAGAGAATGTCTACTAGGAGGGGACTTAGAGAGTTGAGAAGGCGAAACAGGTTTAGAAGTCAACTCAGAGGAAGGAATAGCAGCAGACACATAATGGACAATGAGGTTGCAGATAAAGCTTTGCGAATAATGATTACCTGGGCCAAATTCAATGCAACATAAAATGTTGGAATGCCTGCCTATAGCAGTGCGTGAGCTTTGTTCTGGTGCAGTTGGTGGGCAATGACATTGCAAAGGCGAAGGATTAGAGACAAAGGAGGTGGAGTTGAAATTACAAAATGGAGCCATTAAGTAGAGCCAAGGAGGGTAGACAGAGCCAGGTTGATTAGAGTGCCAGCTTAAATGCCATTTATTACTATTTTTAATTTGTTTTATGGTTTTATGTGCAGGACTATAGAGGGCCATGTGGCCAGGCCACTTGCCGTGCCGTTCCCCCACGAGCATATCAATTCCAACGTACACCCGCATCCCAGATGTTTTGTGAAAATATTAATAACATTGTTTCCTGTAATTAGTTTGTATATTTTAATATTGGGTTGTTACATATGGTGTCAGAGAAAAGTTACAACCCTCGAAGTCTATAAGTCTTCGCACATATGTTTTGATTTAGTCAAAACTACATATGTAAATTTAATTCTTAATCGTGTTAAACTGTCGATGATTTTAATTAATTAATTAGAGAAATAGGGTAATATAATGTTTTATTTTGAGAAAGAAAATATTTAATAAAATTAATTTCATTTTCTAATAAATATATGATATATATTTATATATGCATATATTAATATATTTTTTCCTTATAGAATAAGATATTAAAATAAGAATTACTATTATTATAAAATAAAATAATCGATTCATATATGTGATCTTTTTAGTTAAATTTCCATGTCATTATAATCTAACTGCGTTGGTGTGTGCATGCTCCCCTTTGAAGGATAGAATTAGTAACTTAGATAGAGAGGCACTAGTAAAAAAATGAGTTTTCATTCACTGCACTTCCTATCTCAGGAAACCTCCTTACTCAAGATGATATTAAATTTAACCAATTTAGTAAATGGTTACCTTGACTTTAAAACACTATTTTTTTCAAAATTGAATAGGAATTTGGCAACCACTCCAAAATTCTAAATTTTTCCTTATGTGAATTTTTTTTTTTGAATTTCATATTCGAAGTTTGACCTAGAATTTATTCACAATTTTTAAAATAACTATATTTTTCAATGTCAGAAATCGACATCTCCCATTATGGAAACATGACCAGGCATCACCCACTCATAATCTTTCCTTCATTGGAACTAGCCTTGTTGTTGGAGTGATAAGCAGAGGAGAGCAATAGGTTAGGTGGGATTTTGAATGTAAATCATTTTGATTCCATATCCATCGTAGCTTAATTGAGACGGGGAAGAAATTTTTTCATAAGAATGAAGAATTCCCCAAAGAATTGAAGCTATTGACTAACATGGGGAAGGGCATTGTGACATGGAAATTTTGGAAGGATCCACAAGGGATGTTGAGCACATAGTGGGATGGGTGTCTCGAAACAAGGCATCTACCCAAATATTTAGTCAGGTTCTAAAATGGCTTACCAAGCTTTTGACAACACTTTTCTTCACTACAACCTTATTAAGAGAATATAATCATCTTGAGTACTTTGACCACCATTAGCCTCTGGTCATTTAAAAGTGAGAATTTCCATTAAATAAATAATTGTTTCTCCACAAGTTCAAATAAAACTAGATGTTAAATAAAAGCATTACATGAACCGTCCATTTTTTTCCAACCAATGTGACTATAATTTTAGTGTGGGAAAGATAGATATCTAATTAGAATAAAAAATTTTGCATATAAGAAGACATCATTGATATAAATTTCTCATTCCAAATATCATGAAATTTCTATGGAATATTATAAACATTGGTGTTACCAAAAAGGAATATCGACACCACCATGATGTTTACCGTAAGAAATTTCAATTAAAACAAAAATAAATACTAGTTTTGACATCTATCAAATGAATATTAGGTTTAGGAAACACTGTAATCACATTCAAAATAGAAAAAATCTAAACCCAAAATCGAATCATTGTTGTGGAATGAGTGTTATGTGGAATTTTGCATCTATGGTTAAACACAATTTCCCTAAGTGGGTAGCTACACTTAGAAGAACAGATTTAAAAAGTTTAACCTTTTCCTATAGAAGATAAATAAGACAAGGGACCTACTTGACATCCTTCGCTTCCCTTTGTCTCCTTTGAATATCGTCCATCGCTCCTTCTCGAATGGAATCTGATTGATAAGTACGTACAATCATAAACAGAGTACAAAAACCAATCAAAGCAAGAGATCTATTTACTATAAGAAAATGGAATCAAAAGAATTTACACATATAATCATCATACATAAAGGCAAGAATATGGGAAAAGGTGTAAACAACTTTATTAAGTAGAAAGAAGAGTTACAACCAAAGGAGCCCAATCCCATGTCACTCATCGAGATTGAGTTCCATCCTTCATCACTCCAAAAGCACAACACTCCAGCAACATAACAATACTTGCTTACAATCTCAAACCCCAAACCAATAGTATCTCCTCACAAATTCTTCAAATTCTAGCCCGTGGTCATTATGATGAGTGCTCAATTTATATGGAAATGGAGGTGGTTTTGTGATAAATTGGGCATTGAATTGCTTTCCAATTTGGGAGTTAGATTCCATGGAGGAAGGGATGAGAGGATAGGGGATTATTTTATTCATTCCCTATTCGATTTCAAGATCGTAGGAGAGGATAAGAGGCGGGAATCTTCTAGAATGATCCAGAATGAAGGAAGATTCCCAAAACCCTATGAAGATTTCGCTCAATCTCACCGAGCATAGGTCAAAGTGGGCCTAGGTGCTCTGCAGAGCAGGCTTGTATGGGCCTAAGTGCTCTGCAACACGTTTACCCCTAACCAAGGCTACACTAGTCTCTTAAGGAATCATTTTTGGATATCTTCAAGCCAGGAAACTCTGAGAAATGATGGTATTCAATGTGATGAATTTTCTAGGGCATGTAACAACTTAATTAGAGTTTGATGAGCCCTAAAAGTAATGATCTGAATGATGGGAGTGATGTCCCAAAATAGACCTATAACAGTTTCCCCCTAAAACATGAAGTCGAAATGATAATGTCGAGTGATATTCATCACGATGTGATGAGGAGGTTCTAAAGCAGAACGTGACCTGCATCAATTACAATACATAATATCATGATATTTTGGATTTTTCATGAATTGTTGAGGGAAGGCATACCCATGCTTTACATATAAACTTTTCATTAAATGTACATAGATAGTTGTCTAAAGATATAGACCCATGATGGGATGAGCATTAATGTAAAGCCATCGTACAAATGATTTGGTACTTTCCTAAAACCACAGCCCAAATGGATGAAACTAGATCCAGGGTCCTCTATCTCATTCAATCGTTTGCTCAAGTATGAGTCTAACGATGTGAATATGTTATCTGAAGTAAAACATAGGAAGACATCGTCTGATTACTAGCCAATAATGTAAGTCATTAACAGATGTGAGAGAGATCACTGCTAATGATAATATTCTGAAAGTACTACAGTACATTCTGCATGGTGTGAATAAATGTTTTAATGTCGAACACCATACAAATTCTTTCGATCAAAGCCTAGTGAGGTCAACCTATCACTGGAAGTGAGAAACTTGTCATTGATGTATGCAAGCTCCAAGGTACTAAAAGGGCATTTCTAAGTTAACTTCTTAGATAATGTGCTGACATCAACAAGAAGTGACTCGTCATCATGGGCTTTGATGTATCCCACATCATTGATAGGAAACGAGTGTAATGATTTTTAGAGACAAAATGTGACTGACGACAAAAGATTCAGGAATGGCGGTCACGAAAATGAAGGTTTATGAGTATCTCAAAGGATGAATTTTAAGT
>APFE031701358.1:8749-20058 GCA_000404065.3 Pinus taeda | reverse complement strand
TGTCTTCATCAAATACCACATCCCGACTGAAGCTAAGGCGACCAGTGGCAATATCAATTAGTCTATAGGCCTTGTGGTGATCACTGTACCCTGTCATCATGAATTTCTGGCTTTTGGAATCCAACTTAGAGCGTTTAGCAGCTGGAATCCAAACATATGCAATTGAGCCGAAGACTTTGAGGTGACTGATCTTAGGCTTACGACCAGACCACACCTCTTCGGGAGTTTTCCCTTTAACAGCCTGAGTAGGAGATCTGTTAAGAAGATAGACCACAGTAAAGACTGCTTCAGCCCAGAATTTGTTGGGAACATTCTTGTGCTGTAACATGGAGCGAACCATTTCAATAACCGTGCGGTTGCGGCGTTCAACAACACTGTTCTGCTGAGGGGTGTAGGGTAAGTGAACTGGCGTTTTATGCCATGAGTAGCACAGAAGGTGGAAAAAGCAGAAGAACAAAATTCCCCCCCATTATCTGTCCTAAGAGTCATGATATCACAGCTAGACTCTTTTTCAACTAAAGTTTTAAACTTCTGAAATATACTAAATGCATCAGATTTATTTTTTAGAAAATAAACCCACATCTTTCTTCTGAAATCATCTACAATAAGCAAAAAATATTTGGAAGCAGTGATAGAAGATGTTTTCATGGGACCGCAAATATCAACATGAAGTAGCTGGAGTACCTTAGATGCGCGCCAGGATTCTCCAGTCGTGAATGAAGACTGATGTTGTTTTCCAGCTTGACACGCACCGCATACACCCAACTGCTGAGTCTGAATATCAGGTAATCTTGACACAAGTCCTTCTCGAGAGAGCTGCGAGAGATACTGCATGTTTAGGTGCCCATATTGCTGATGCCATAAAGTGCTGATGGGAGAAGCACGAGCTGCGAGAGCCACTTCTGGAAAATTTCCAGTGTCAAGAAGCCTGTATAGACCATGATCTTCTAGGCCAACAACAACTGTAAGATTAGTCTCCCTGTCGATAATAGAGCGTTTGTGCATATTGAATACTACATCAAGCTGGGGGGAGTTCCTCATAATCTGACTGACGGACAACAAATTAATTTCCATCCCAGGAACATAGTATACATTCAGGAAGATAAGTGTGCGTCCACTAGACTGTATTTGAACTGTACCTCTGCCATCTACTGTGTATTTTTCACCTCCTCCAAATACCACGGAATCACTAAAAGGTGAGAAGTCAATAAACCAGTCACGCCTGTGAGAGAAATGGCGTGATGCACCAGAGTCAATGTACCAGGCAGATGATGGAATATGATCGGAAGACCTTTTAGCCATAAAAGCATAAAACGCAGAATCTGTCTGCTCGGAATGTTCTGCAACATTTGCTGTCTGATGAAGTCCTCCTTGTTTCTTCTGTTCAGAAGCAATTCTCTGTCGGCAATCTTTCTTCATGTGACCAAATTTGTGACAGTAGTTACACTGCACAGTTTTCTTCCTAGCCGGATCAAAAGACTGAGAAGGACCTTTCTGCTGAAAGGACTGAGATGACTGATATTTGGCAGCAAAGGCATTTTCTGAAGAAGCTGATGCTGCACCACTACCAAACTGTTGTTTCCATCGATCCTGCTGCATAAGTTTGGTGCATAAATCTGGGAACTTTAGATCAACATTAGTGGCAGTAATGTTTAGAGTTTCTATGAAGTGCTCATAAGTTTGTGGTAGACTTTTCAGAGTGATGACTACCAGATCTTCTTCCTCCATGGTGCGACCAATGGCTTCAAGCTGATCTCGAATATCTTTAATCTTGTTGAGATGTTCCTGTAAAGACATATGTTCATCCATCATGATGGAGAACAACTGATTTTTGAGAAAGAAGGCTCTGCTTTTGTCGGATGTCTCGTGAAGGTCCTTCAACTGTTGCCAAATCTCAGCAGCTGTCTTGCCAGAAGGAATCTGAGGTAACTGATCATCAGCGACAGAGAGCTTGAGAAGCATGACTGCCTCTCGATTTCGATCATCAAACTTGTCTTGATTGGTGCCAGCTGTACCAGGACGGAGCTCCTTTTTGAGAACGAGTTGGTCAAGACGCCTATATTCAAAAATGGTTAACATTCTCTGTTTCCAGATGTTATAGTTTGTACCATTGAAGCGTTGACTACCTTCCAACATCAGATTGGTTAGTGTAGCCATCTGTTTGTTTCCCAAGAAAGTAATAAGAAGATCCGACTGATTTGGACAGAATCTGACAGATGCTGGTATATAATAAATCAAACTTTGAGAAGCACAGTTTTATTTTAAGTAATCACTGAGAAAAAAAATTTCTGAGTTTGTGCTACCACTGCTGAATAATGGCTATAAAACTAATATCTCAATGTTTTGATCGCTGTCCAACTGTACGTTCTTAAAAAAAAAATTCCCAGCACTATAGAGAAATACTACTACGCACCATAAGAATCTGGAAACGAGGCTCGGCTTTAAATACCCAAATTTCTGAAAGTGGCTCTCTTATTTACTGTTGGAAATTGAACGACTCAGCCAAGAAACTGTAATATAAAATACGCCACAGTGAAATGGCAAAACTAACCTTGGTATTTACGACCTTTGGTGGCGGCTCCGTTGACTTTTACCTTAAAAAAATAAATCCGTGCTCACAAATATACGCAGTTGAAATGTGCGTATATCCAAAAGATGCTCCGCGCTTGACAGATGGAGGGTTCGATATAAATATCAGTGCTGTTACTTAACGCATACTGATACTTAACGCATGTTGTTACTCAGGTGCCCCTAGTTCGATCCACGACTAGCGTGACACGTGCTCTGGTGCTGGTATAGGTGCATACGCTGGCGACGGAACACTGTTGGCTTCCACAGATTTGGCACACGCTATCCAGAGCACAAAAGAACCCGTGCGCCGGATGAAGTTTACCGTAGTGTGTATAAATCTAACTCGCGTAAAAAAAATCCGTGGACTGAAACGATTGGCGCTGTCCAAAGTTGGAATCTGTGAGTGCTGATCGAACTAGGGTTGAAACGATTTTCGCCTTCGTGCTTATACATATAACTTTATACGCTGACCCGGATGATATACGCAGCCACGATAGCCGCACAGAATATATACGCACAGGTGATATATCCGGGAGCGTAAAAAAATTTGTTTGACTGCTGAGCTGTTGAACCTTCTGTTGAATAAGAAAATTACCACGGGACCCACGAACACGGTTTCTGCTAAAAAAAAATGTATGTGTATCCGCTTCAAAAAAATTTCGAATACGCGAATCACTGATATCGATCGGCGATGACCCGAGAGCTTCCGGATCTCTGGACGCGGGTTTATGCGTAGTTGAGATTTGAGAAACCCTCGTCCAACGTAAACAATTCTGCCACAAAAAATTCGCTGGAACCACCACGAATTTAAAAAAAAAAAAATTGAATCAACAAAGAACGAATCTAAGACAGAGAGCAACAGCTGAAGAGTTATTTTGAACCATCCACTTCTATATCGAGATAGACAACTGTAAGCATTTATCACAGTGAGCAAAGCCGAAGCTGAGACTAAGTGAAGGCTGCCTGGCTTACAAAGGACTCGACCTTAGAAGGGAATAACAGAAATAACTCAAGAGAAAAGACTCTGATACCATAAAACAGTGCGAAACACGCATATGGATTTCCAAATGAATTCATTAAGATAATTGACAACAATCCTCAATAATAATACAGAGATATTTACAAAGATAGAAACATCAAGTTTCTATGTAAAGAATTAGTTTCATCTAAGAAACTGCTAAAAGAATGAAAATAGAAACAGCTAGAAGAATGAGCATTAAACTAAATTAGAATTATTCTAATAAAAAAGTGCTCCCTCTACTGACCTCTGCGCTGCTGCAACAACTCCCTGCATCTCGCACCGTTGCACACCTCTTTGTGCCATCTTGCAACACTCCTGTGCCTCTCACACTGTTGCAGCTTGCTAACCTCGCGTTGCTCGGGGAATCCTGCACTGTAGCACTCTTTGCCACTTCATCCGCATCTGTTTCTATCGACATCCGCCAGTCCGGCTACTCCTCTTCAAGGCTCTCGTAGCAAGGTATAATCCAAGAGGTTGGGTACCTCAAGGATCCTGCCCCTCATCGCTTGTAGTCCTCCTGACTACAGTTCGATGTCTCCCCACTTCTTCTCAAGTGGCACATGGGCAGTCATGGCACAATTGTCATCCTCCTCGACTTCTTTCTCCGCCTGCGTTGGCGTTACCTTCGAGTCAGAAGCCTCTCCCTTACTCTTCTTCCTCGGACACTAGTTCGCAAGATGACCCAGTTCCCTACAATGGAAGCACTTTTCCTTGGAGAGGTCCTTCTTCTTCCTCTTCCCCTGCTTTCTCGCAAATGCTAGAGCCGCATCCTCTTCTTCCTCCTTCTTGATCCTAACCCCTTTACTGCTACTTTCCGCGCTTGGTTAGCCGTCTGATCTCTTCTTGACGAAGAGCCGCCCACAGTTCTTCCAAATCCGGAAGACTCATCTTGCCCAATATGCTCTGGACAAATACCTCCCAATCCTCGGAAACTACGTTAAGTGCATTCCTCACCACTAATTCCTCATCCGGTGTGGCCCCCATGGAAGTTAGTTGGTCACAGATCTCCTTCAACTAACCGGGTAAGACATCTATCTGCTCTCCTTTCTGCATCTAGTATGCCCTTAGCTGATTCTCTAGGAGCATCTTCCTCTGCACAAAAGTATGCTGGTACAATGTCTTCAAAGCGTCCCACATCTCCTTTGTCGTTTCCTTCTCGGCAATATGTGGTACCACATGATCCTTGACCCCATCAAGGATGATGCACTTAGCCTTAGCCATTGCCTCCTCGTACCTATCATTTGCTACTGGGTCAACTGGGATAACCATAGTTCTCAAGGCGAAGCCCTTGATGCGATGTCTGTCTAGAGTGGACAAGATCCTGGCCTCCGAGACCACAAAGTTGGATGCTCCGTCCAGTCTATCTTAATCTCTCAGCCCATTCACGACCATCTCTCTGCTCTTCTTTGTCGACTCCTCTGAGTCTCTCTACTTCCCGCCTGGAAGTTCTCGGTTCGACTCCTCCGAGTCTCTCTACTTCCCGTCTGAAAGTTCTCATTTGGAATCCTTCTGAGTCCCGATTTCCCTCCTAGAAATCCTTTTGCCAATGTCAAGTTGCCCCACTCAGATTGTCTGTGCAACTGCAACACTTATCCAGATTCCTCGGCTAGAAATCCGCTTCTGCAGGAACTCCCTCCACCTTGGTCTTGTCCTGTTAGGTATTGTTTTGACCACAGTATCCCACCAGCTTCGCTCTGCAAACTACCCATAGCCTCCTATGCCCCAGCAATTGAAGGATTGAGCCTCTTAGCTCTGTGCAATCCCGACACTGGCAAAACAACTCCCTCAGCCAATTGCGTCAACCCTCCTGGCCTCTGCGTGAGCCTGCTTTTGCCCTCCTCAGCCTCTGCGATGCCTCTCTCTGGCCCAGATTGATGGCGTAGTCCCTCTGCATCACTCCTTCCTCTGTCGCTTTCTGCAAGGATCAACTCTGTCACTCGGGACAACTGAATTCACTGCAAATGCTCTGCTAAGCTGATGCCTTCAGTTTTCCTGTGATCTACAACCACGCTCTGATACCATGTTGAACTTTCTAAGTCTATCCGATAGAAAATTAATCTGTATTCTGTTGGTTTATTTCTTCTACTTATTTAAATTTGAACAAGTTATTTAATACATTTAAATACCGAAATAAACACAATACAGTCACAACATCTACATATCATCAACTGAAAGAAAACAAGCACACAAGTAACACCGTTATTTTTGGACAAATGTCCCTAGAAAAACCCAATGCGGGAAAACCAGTGCAGCTGTTCAGAGGGTTATATTATTATGCAGTCTATCTGAGTACAACAGGGTACCTAATCCGGCTCACCTGACAGAAAAATACACGGCCACAATACCTCTATATATCCAAAAACAGGTATTCAGAAAACCTGTCCCACGAAACCCTCTCCGAGACAACTGAAGCTCAACACTGGCCCTTCTGGCCTCTGCGTTAGCCTTATGCTGACCTACATCAACCCTAGGACCCTCTGTGTCAGCCCTCTAAGGCATTGCGCAGCCTCTGGGAGCCTTTGTGTCACTCCCTTTGCCCTCTGCTTGGATGACGCAGTCTCTCTGGGCTCTGCGTTGCCTCTACTAGGCTCTGCGTGGCTTGAACTAGCTACTGCTCTTGCTCTCCCTGCCTTTGCACTGGTCTCTCAGTACTTCATCAAATACTAGTCAGAGGCTAGAAATCATAGTGACTGCACAGTCTATTCCATAGGGTGACACAGAAGCTTCAGGAGGCTGAGTTTCTGTAGGCAAGTTGTGTTGGGATTGCTTGTGGAGGAAGGGTACTAATTCCCTTCAATAATTTTGCCTAGATTTTCTTGTTGTGGATTGTCAGTTTTAGGCATCCAGATTGTACTCAAATTTTCATTGCTGCATAATAATAAAAACCTTCCTTGTTGCACTAGTTTTCCCACATTGGGTTTTTTCGGGGATATTTGTCCAAAAATAATTCTCATATTTTATGTGTGTGCTAGCATTTCTCAGTTTCCAGCGCATTATTTTTCCGCAGTATTTTATTTGTGAAGGTTGCAATGTGTTTATTTCGACATTTGTCGTAGCAGATAAATTGTTAAATTAATTAACAATTAGGTGAAATAATATCGGTTACTGCAATAAGATTCCATTTTGGAATTTTCATACAGAGTGAGTTGTAGACTAGTAGCAGTGAAGTGTTGAGGAGCACAGTGCAGTGTTGACACAGAGCATGTGGCTTAGTGCAGAGTTAGCGATAGTACAATTTTTTTAGTCAACAATTCATATGCTAGTAGCAATTAAGAGTCAGGAGGCAGCTGCAACAGACATAGATGATTCAGTATTTCAACTGCTTCTCAGTTGCAGTTGTTGGTGTTGCAGTAACAACAAATGAGAGGGAGTTGCAGTGCAAATGCAAAGTTGGCAACAATATAGCAGTGTCAACAGCAACACGGATGAAGCATCAGAGTTGCGTTTTGGTTGGTGGGCAGTCATAATGGCCAGACATCAGCAGCGTGATAGAGGGTGGTACAGAGAGAAGGTGTTGTAGCACTACGACACTAGAACACCTTCCTCACTAAGAGGGAGTGTCAATTTTTTGTAGCATCAAAGGTGTTCTAGTCTTGAAACTTTGTGGAGAGGCTAAAATACAGGGGTTCTCCATATTCCACCTAGAAGTACTTCAATTAGATTATTAGCCCATTTTTTAATTATTTCCTAAGTCTAAACTTAGGGAAAGGGGTTAATTAATCAAAATTAATTGAGATAAGGTGAGAATTATCTAAAAACTCACACGGATCAACTAGGAATTAATCTGGGCCCTTGATTAAGTTTTAATCTTGGTCATTGGTGCTCCAATAGAGGATTATAAGAAGTCGATGGGTAGATGGAGAACACACTTGAGACACTTGTGGAGTTCGATTTTCTTGGCAGTTTGATTTCCAGAGAGCAACAACTGTTGCCGAACAGTCAAAGAAGGAAGCAGAGACAGTGATCCGGAGGAAGTTTTCCAGATCCGAAGAGGCAACATCAAGAGGCCGAGTTGTTCCTTGTGAGGCAACGCAGAGGACTATGCAGTTGTTTCAGAAGAGCAATTCGATTTAGTTGGAAGAAAAATCAATTCAGCTTCCGGAGGCCTGGAAAGTCTTACAGAAGGCCGGAGAGTCATTTTCCTTAGCAGAGACAAGCAGGATGACTTGATCATAGGCTGTTCCGGACTAGATGTCAACGGGTTTGCGCAAGAATTGCGCAGAGGGTCCAAGAGGATGAGTTTTCTGAGGCAGAGTTGTGCCAAGGTTGCTTGTGGAGGAAAGGAAATTCCCTTAGAAGATTTTGGCCAGATTTTCTCGCTGTTTGGAATGCCAGTTGGGCATCCATAGATTGTACTCAGATTTTCATTTCACTGCCGCATAATAATAAAAACCCTAAGCTGCTGCATCGGTTTTCCCAAATTGGGTTTTTCCTAAGATATTTGTACAAAAATAACTGTATTAATTTTTAGTATTTATGTGTGCGCTATTATTTTCTTAGTTTCCAGCGCTATTTTCTTCCGCTGTTTTATTTGTGAAGGTAGCAGTGTGAATTATTTGGTATTTGCCGTAGCAGATAAATTGTTAATTTATTAACAATTAGAAAAATAATTTTCAGTTGTTGCAATAGGATTTCAGGCTTGAAATTTTCACATTTGAGAGTCTTTATGTTTTGGAGTTTTCCTTTGTTCAGTGAGTGCTTGTAGTCTTTTCCTTTAGAGACGCCAGTTTTAGTATTAGGAAATCTGTCTTGGAAAACAACCTACTCCTAAATTTGTGGTGTACTACGCGAGATAGTAAAAGATGTTATTAAGTTGGAAATTCAAAGTCAGGTTAAAGTGAATATTCTTCTTGTGTGCAATGAATCTTGATATGAGATTTGTGCATATTGTATTTTTCAAGATACTTGTCAGATATTGTGGTCAGGAAGACTAGATAGATTTATATGTCACTTTACAGTAATTTCCTTTTAGGGGAATACGATTTGGTGGAAGGACATTCAAACATAGATAGTGTGCTTACCATATTTGATAATCAATAATTGTTGACTATGATTAACGTAGCTTCTCTAGAGTCTAATAATGAAAATTTTGGCCCTGGTGTAGTTTAATCTGGCAGAGTAGAAAACAAATGAATCTATTTAGTGTGTATTAATCAAAGGACTTATGTGGCAAGCCCTATTGGTTTTTCTTTCATCAAATCATGTCTAGGGTTGTACAAGGCGAAATCCGTTTGTGTCCAATTTGCATTATCCTATGGTTCTTTATTTTTTCATATAATTCCTAGATGAGCATGCTTGTTGTCTTTCAAGTGGGGCAAATAGAGTGAACAATGCATCAGAAAGAACATGCTGACTGATCTTGCTTATTCACTTCAATCATTTCAGTCGAGCGGTTGTCATTTGAGGAGTTCTTCAATCACAGGTTTATGGTAGAGCAAAGGTAAGCTTCCTCTGCAAATGCACTTGTTTATCGAGAGTTTTTAATTGATTATTTTTCTTGTGTGTTTTTGTTTCAACAGTTTAAGTTTCAAATAAGTATGCAAAATACAGCATGCTGTTTCAATGTTGATTATCCTGAGCCTTTGACTATATTAATTGATGGATTACTAGTCTGCTAGCAATGTGATTATGAGATTGGCTCATCTCAATTCATGTACAGCTTTGGCTTGACTGACTTTTCATTATTTCAGGCCTGTAGGTGGTTATGGGAATACCTCAATGGGCTCAGGAGATAGTACTGTTGTTGAAACTGCAGATGCATCACAAGATAACTGCTTACCTCTTACTTTGGATGAGGATCGACATAGTTTTAGTTCATCACTTTTGGGAACAAAGAATACATCATCTAGTTCCAGCTCATGTAACCATCTTGATGCAAATATGCTGAACAAAAGAACTCTTTCTAATAAGAGTTTTCCTACCAGTAAAGAAGCACCGTCCGATAGCCTAGACATTGGTACTAATTTACAATTTTCTACTTCCAAGTACAAGCTTCAAATGTCATTTGAAAGTGCACCCCAAAAAGTATCAACAGTTGAAGGTGAACAAGCAGCCAATATGGAACAAGAACTCATTGACACAATTTCATCAAAAGGAGGTCAGTAAAAGATTTTGATAAATGCTGATTATAAAATTTATTTAATGGGTCTGATGATGAATACTTATGAAGTTTTATGTTGTCTGCAGTGTTGGATTCCTTGGAGTGTATTGAGCAGGAGTATGTTCTTGTCAATGTTCATGCTGCTTCAACAGAGACTCTTTCTTCCTTTCTTGGTGCCTCTGGACTAGACCATTCCCAAAGTAAATCTGTTGTTTCTCCATCAAGGAAAATTCAGAAAAGCATAAATGCACCAATGCAAATTGTTGGGGCAACTGAGGATTCCATAAGTGGTGTCGAGAGTCTTGAAAGCCAAAGTTCAATACCACTGGGAACCTCTGAGGCATCGATTAGTTCACGGGATATGTTGGAGAGACCATCAGATCATCCTCCAACACGGCTTGATCTGTTGCAAAGGTGTGCTCATTTAATCACTGAGTTAGCAAAGGAGAAGGTATGATTTGAATATACAGCTGAATGCTTATCTCATTTATTTGTTTTGTGTTTTGTCTGCTAGATGGAATAGACAATGTGTTATTTTGAAGTCAATATAGGGTCACAATATTTGTACACCCCTAGTCCTAGCCATCATGCGTATTCATCATTGATGTGTCTTTTATCTTTTTCAGATGTATCATGTCTTTATTGGTCCAGGTGCCTTTGTATTAATACCTTCATGATTGTGATCATCCTTGGGTTTGTTACTCTGCGGGATAGGGTGTTGTTTGTGTCCTTGACCAGTGGTAACTATGCACCCAGTTGGATTTAATTTGAGCTCAATTCCCCTTGTGAACATCACGATGCGTTTTATAGCCATGAAAATTTATAGTGATACAAAATACTAAGTTTGTCCAAGACTAGAAAATTGGACAACTCTAGAACCTGTCAAGACAGAGAGAGTGAGAGAGAGGGATTTGATAATGAACCCAATGATGTCAAGGTCTCCTAGGTTTGATGGTTGAGGGCGAGGGGGGCGAATTGGGCACAAACTTGCTGTTGGAGTACTCTGGAGCCACTAGGGGGTTTGGTCGTAGGATCTTTGGGGAGTATGTAGAGGCAAGGGATGCTCCTAGCATCCACGGTTGAAAGAAATAAACTTTCAGTAGATCTTTGAGTGTTGCTCTGGAATTGGGAGGTAATTTGATGGGAAAGTAGTGCCCTGCTCTAGATCCATATGGAGTTGATCCCTCCAATGCTTTGAGGCTCTAGATCTGTCTAGAGTTGATCCCTCTTAACGCTTTGAGAATGTGTGAACTGATGTATGTTGACACTTCTAGATTGTCACGATGATATTGATTAGTCTTCTAGAGGGGGATGCTGAGGAGAGACTTGGGGTGTCACCATTCTATTGTTTGACTACTCCTAGAACTTTGCTTGCCACTTGTTGCTTCAATTTGATGGAATGACATGAAAGTATGAGGTGATCATCCTGATCATCCAAGGTGGAGTTGTTGCTGCAAAATTCAGTTGGCCTTGGAGAGGGGTACCCTACAAGGCTATCACTAGACTAAGTGACAACAATGGGATGATGCTTATTCTTTTGTTTATGAGCTAGTTTGGTGGTCTTGTTACGAAATGTTAGTTATTTTGTACATTATTGGATTTTAGGGGCTAATTAGG
>APFE031701350.1:0-25065 GCA_000404065.3 Pinus taeda | reverse complement strand
CCCTCTCTGACTACAGCTGGGCTAGAAGCTGTAGCCCAAAGATTGGTTAGTGGTTACCCCGGCCGTATTCCCTAAGGAGTCACAGGGAACAACCTGGGTGATAACAATACCAACACATAATTTTGCAATATAAGCTTTATGATGACAAAGTTGAAGAAAATAATGACAAGAAAGAACCTCCTAAAAGGAGGACTACAAAAAAATCAAGTAATAACCATGATGTCACAATTTATATTGAAATAAAGAATCTTGTGTGAAATTCCTACGGTTGTCATGCCACCCAACAAAGCCAAATTGCGAGGATTTCATAGCTAAACTCACAATGTCACCTTTTAAAAAACCACAAATGTGTTAATCTGATGCACCTTACTTAGTGAAGAAGAGCTCGTCAACACCCTAGCTATCATCATATTTTTCTTGTACTTTGTTCAATTAGAAGGAGAAATTTGCAATACTAGACATCTTTATGGAAAATAAAACATTAAGCCATGGAATTGTAGAGAAATCTAATTAATATTGATGCATCTCTACACTTGAGATATCGCTAAGTGTGACAAAAATTACATTGAATGTGTGAACATTGTTACTGTCGAGTCCTCGAATCTTAATGTAAATTAATAAATATTATTATAACTTCTCTTGTTGCAGTGGCATAGTGACACAAACTTAAAATCATCACATATCAATTGAGTTACTACTTGATTAGGTCAAAACTAAGAAGCATTGGCAACATACTGTGGAATAATAGGAAATATAAATGAATGCCTTCCGTCAATAGCAAACCTATGGTTGATGTCATGATGAGGATGAAAGCCAAAGAAAACTCCCTTATATATGGTTTATTTGTCTTTTTAATTAAAGGTGTGGATGGTTGTTTTCCCAATTTACTTGACATGTTGAGGATAGTTTCAAAAGCCCCATGATGAAGAAATTGACCTAGAGTCTTTAATTCTCTTTCTACCATAGCTAGCAAATATAGTCTAGAAGCTTTGCATGTCATCTTTGTCACAATAAATTTTGTAAGCATTGATGAGTTTAAATAGTCTAGATATTATAGCTTTGAACTTGGTAACAAACATGGTATTTTCAAAAAGAAGATAAGGGAGTATGGGAGGGAATGATATTGGAGTTGGTAGCACATTTAAAAATGATGCCACAAGAGGGAAATAACATATCACCTAGATAGGTAGCTCTACCTCCTATGGCATCCCTTTTGTAAATGTTTCTTTGAATTGTAATTCATGTAAATAATGTGGAAATGTAAAACATTGAATGGTTAATGGAAGTGGATACAAATTCAGAGGACTAAAAAGGATGAGGAGTTGCTCGTAAACCCAAGCCATCCCTCTTGTAAATGTTTCTTTGAACTGTAATTCATGTAAATAATGTGGAAATGTAAAACATTGAATGGTTGATGGAAGTGGATATGAATTCAGAGGACTAAGGAGGATGAGGAGTTGCTTGTAAACCCAAGCCACTATATTTATTTCATCACCTATCTCCCTAATGAATTTATGGCATTAGTAGTGCAAGCATTGAATCTAGATATGGACAGTATGAGTAAAGAACGAGCCATACAATCATGTTCTCGTGGAAACCGTGGGTGTGGTCAATGTGAATGTGAAAAAGGTGCGTGAAGAAAGTCGATGGGAGATAGGGGGAGGGGGTATACTAACTTATGGACAACCATATGTAAATATGGACAATGTGGTGGTGT
Source organism: Pinus taeda (assembly GCA_000404065.3). Taxonomy (NCBI): domain Eukaryota; kingdom Viridiplantae; phylum Streptophyta; class Pinopsida; order Pinales; family Pinaceae; genus Pinus; species Pinus taeda. Next base: position 23,348 of record APFE031701350.1, on the reverse strand, counting down.
ACAGCGCAAGACAACATAGAAGCTCGAATTGGCAATGTGTGTAAATTTGTTAAGGAGAAAAAACCTTGCTACATTGTGTTCTATTATTGGGATGGTATTCCCTATGTATGCTACGACATGTGTGTGTACTTGTGAATTGGTTGTCTCAAGAGATTTCAATGGATTTAAATCATGTAGTGCTACCTTGGATATGATAAGCCATTGGGGTGCTAGCTAAAAGTAAGTTGATAAACCACTTGACAGATTGAGACATCCATGTGCTTGTTGAAAGGAGTTGATAAACGACTAAGTGCTTGCCTTGGGGAAGATATACCACTTGTGTGCTTTCTCAGTAAGATGATAAACCACCTATAAAGTGAGCTCTTAACTTCTATAGTGCTAGCTTAGAGAAGCATTTGATAAACCACCCCTATAGTGTGTTCATCCTCCTGGAATTGAAATGCACCTCATTAAGCCTTGAGTGAATTCCCTATGATTGGTTTCTATTACACTAGAGGTCACTATGGCACTTATTGTTAGAGGCAGTTGATAAACCACCTGGAAAATAGTGTAGGGACTACAACCTATTATGTTATTTACCCACAAACATTTTTTTTTAATTATGTTAACCGCATGCAACGCGGAAAAATAACGATTTAAGCATACAAGAAAGTATATAATTTCCATTTGACATTCATTTATCCATGAACAATCACTATAAGTGAATCACATAATAAATCATGCATCAATATGCAATACACATAAAATTTTAAGGTTAATTCATCCATAATTAAATTATATAATTTCATGCAATACAATAAACATTTAGTGTAAATTTATGTAACCCGAAGTATCGTTCACTGAAAGGATGGAGAATCAACTCGAATTTGTTGATTCTTGCGCTCCCTTATGGTTGTCCATGTGTAGGTATGAAGGATGTAGCATCCCTGGTTGAATGTCATCGACTCACCAGTTGACCTCCCAACCTACTCCTTAGGTACTCTTCTTCCCCACAAACCCTTGAGTTGTAATAGTGTTGTAAGATAGTGGAGAAATGATAGCCAGTGGAGAGAGCACTCTTTGCTCAAGAGTCCCCCTCTCAAAAGAAAACCTCCATTATACGAAACTCACTATAATCACATTAACTATCAAACTAGCATAACAATAGGAAAAAGGTCTCGTCTCCCATAGCTTGTCCTTCTTTTATAGGAGGCTTCATAGGTGACACTTGGAACTTCATGCATAATTAATTATTATTTTTAATCGAAAAGTTTTATTATTCACCCACCTATGTGTCACCCTCTCACCAATGCTCTCCAAAATTATTTACTTAGATTTAAATTCAAAAATAATATTGTTTCTCACCCCAACATGACTCCCTATTTCTTCTCCTAATTGTCCCTTGATAACCCTTTTTAACTCCTTAATTTGTGTTCATTACTGAAGTCAACTAAAAAGTCCCAATTTTGGTCCCCCAGCTACCTTCTAATTTAACTCAAATTTCCTCTTAGATGGAGATTCTTGTGTTTTCTATTGCCACATTAAGGTTTTCTTATTTTTCTCTAATTTAACTTATTAATCTTTATTTTTATTCGTCACCCTATTCTCTTAATGAGGTTAAAATATTTTAGTATCAATCTTTCTAATATGTTGCTCTTCCTCCCTTTGCCACTTATGCACATTTCTACCTAAGATTTTCCAAATGTGGGAAGAGTAGAGTTCTCAAGTGGACCAATCTTTTTATTTCTTCCTATTCTCTCTTTACCCCAAGTTTTATTCTTTATTAGATAACTTGGTTTTAAAACTTCATTTACCACATTATGTGAATTATTATGATTATCATATCTTAATTATATTTCAATAGTTTCCTCATGATGTCCAGTGTGCCAAGTCAGTTGTGCCCTTCAAGAACTTCCCTTCGAAGTTCCAAGGGTGCCACACCAATCAATCTATTATTGATGCCAAGGGTGCCAAGTTGGTCGTTCCATTCAATAACTTGCCTTAAAGTTTCGGGAGTGCCATGTCGCTTGCCCTTCAAGCATCCAGTGATTATGAGGGTAAAAACTATGTGCGACTGTGGAGACTATTATCCTCTCCTATGTCACCCTATATAGTGAGACTAATGGTGTTGGGGATCGAGGAATCAGCCTCGATAAGCGACCCTAGTAAAATCCCCATGACAAACCCAATCTAGGGCCTACCCCCATGACATCGTGATCTTCAAGGGGGAGGTATCCCAACCCTTCCATCCCAGGTCACGACGACAGTGCTAGTGAGTGGAATCAAGGACATTGTCCCACCCCTCCCATGAGGTTCCATCTATTTGTATAGCCTCATCACCCATGTGTGAATCGTTCAACCAAACACTAACATTGGCCTACAACCACTAATGTGTCATTATAATTTTTAGCAAAACTTCAAACTAACTTTAAAATTGCATAGACAAAGTATTCAATTCCTTTAAACCAGAGGTTGTCGACTCATCCCATGTGAGTGCATATGGTGGTCTCTTGCCATACTCTATAATCATCAGTAATAATGTTTCACAATGTTAGTCATTGATATAATAGCATATGTTAAATCATCAACATCATTGTTCATTGCGAGCTAGAACTAATGTAAATAGCCAACATAATGAATCCATCGCATGATTAGACATAATCATAAAACACATCCATCACAACTATTATCATCATAACATCAACTAGAAAACATGCACATCCATCACAATTATCATCATCATATTATCGACTAGGAAACGAACACATCCATCACAATTATTATCATCATAAGATCGACTAGAAAACAAACACATCCATCACCTAAGGTCCTCAAAGGATAATGTGTGAGCCTTAAGGATATATCATTGTTAATGTCATATCAGGGTTAGTCAACTAGAGTGGGGCACTACAAGTAGGCCCTTCAACCTGTTGAAATGTTGACTTAATTTTAGTTTGAACAGAGGGTCACCGTGGTGCTTATTGCTGGAGGTAGCTGATAAACCACCTTAATAATGGATTCCTCTTCTTGATTAATTGTTTGACTAGTATTGGTGTAAATATATTTGAGCACTTAACTCATCATACTTTGAATCTAGCTCGTGTGTGGTTAGCTATAAGAAACATTGCAGTGTCGTTGGCATATGGTTGTGTGGATAGTTGGAGTTCCTCTCTCAGTTTTCCAGTCATTCAAGCTATAAAAATAATTGTATTTACTTATATTTAACTATGAACAATGAATGTTGTTGTTATGTTTCATAACATTTTATGTATATCAACACATACTATAAGAGAATGTGTTATTCCTAGTTGTTTGCAAAGAGATGGTTATGTGAATGATTCTCATGGTTATGAGAGGTTGAAAGACTCTGTGTATTGAACGCCTTTGTGTATAATTGTTGGTATCATTTTGAGTGATGAGTTATTTATATGATAATGTATATATGTTTAATACACTCATTTCAATTATTACAGTGTATGAAATCCATTATTTGGTATGTATGGATTTTATGAGTTTAATGTTTAAAGATTTTTGAAAGTATGTAAATGATGTTGTGCATGCTATGTTGTATCTATAGACTTGATACATTTTGACTGGGACCCATTATGGTCCATTACATGTTGTTGTGTTGAATTTTTCAGAGCACTATTAGCTATGGTTTAGTTTATTATTGATGTCTCATAGTGACATTATGTTAAATTTATTTGTTATATTTCCAGCTTGGATTAGGTGTAAATTGTTGGAGTTGGAATGAAGGTGTCATTCCTTGGAAACTAGTGTTCTTAGTAACAAAATGCATCAATGGAAGTTAGGTTAAGCACATGAAAATTCCCTAGAATTTTCTAAGTATGAAGAATTGTGGTAAAAGTTGTTGCATCATGGTCTGGATGTGTCATCTAAGAAACCTCTTTTATTTTGGATGGATACAGTGCTAGTTTGGCAGATGTATCCGAGAGTCCAGATATTCGAGCAGAATGACATTTGTATAGGCATGGAGGAAATAGATTTAAATTGATATGGATATGTGTGTAGACTGGACTTCCAATAGAAACTGGTGTGGGAACGATCATTGATCACCTGACATAAGTAAATGGCTAGACCATCATGGTGGGAAGATGCATCCTGGAATCTGGAACATTCGGTAGTGATCACAAGGTTTAAGATTAGGAGGCTTGAATGTGGACCTGGCCAATATTATTTTATGGATCGACGAAGATCAAACATATCCAAGGATCTAGTGGTCCAAGGATTTGGGATTTTAGCCTAGTACAAATGAATTTCACATTTGGATTTCCTTTGTGGTCAGATACGAAGATAAATGTGGTTTTGCGTAAGGTGTCAAGCTGAGTGTGACCCACTAGGGATTCTGATATGGCATGTGCCATGGATTGCATTGATAAATCCGCGTAAGCAACACATGGTAGTCTTGCTGACATGGCAGGAGTAAAGTGGCCAATCTTTGGAAGGTCATAACTTTTGATCTGGGTATAATATCGAGATAAAATTTATATTGTTGGAAAGATCTCGATGAGTTGAATGTGATGGCATTATCCAAATCTAATTCTACTAACTTTTGGAATGGAGGGAATTTGTAACCCCATCTCCATAATGAGACCATAAAGTTTGGGTTAACTAAAGGTAACACCTCTCATTCAGCCTAGAAGACTCCAAGGGGGTGGAAGGGAGAGTTACAGAGTGGTATTAGAGCATGGATCAACAGTTGACCCAGATGGGCTCATAATTAAATAGAATGAGGCACGGTTACGGTGTAGAGCCAGAGTGAAGGTTTTACATTATACCTTTGGACCTAAGATTTGGATTTATCTTACTATGTGGCAAACATAACTCCCACATTTAGCACATGGATTGAATTGGTCTAGAAGGATTATTCATGAACTTTGTACAAAATGTATCGATTTATAGTGATTGTTTAACGTGTGTTAATGTGTCTTAATGTATGCTACTTGTAACATCTTGATTGTGAACTGCATGATGTGTGCAAGTGTGGCCTTTTATACAATAACCATCTATTGGAAAATATACTAACTTATAATTTGGTGTTTTAGATAGCCTCACAACCATATTCTTATGGCATATTTACCAAGGTGTTGATGAGCATGTTTTACTAGTATTGTTGATTGGCTAACAATTATGTGTGTACAGTAGCATATAAGAAGACACTAAATAATAGCAAGAGAGCAAGGAGGAATGAACAATAGAATGGCGTAGTATAACATGGATAGATCACAACATGGTCATGAGGAAGAGTTAGTTGAGAAAAGAATCGAGGAAGGCTCCCCTGACTGGATATAAACTCTTAGAAGTTTGAGGGTTGAGCTAACAAGTAGTGAGCATGACAATGAAAAGATTCTCAAAGCTGAGGAAAAGTGGGTAGAGATAAATTTAGTCATACTACAAAGTCTATCAAATTTTCAAATATAAAAACAACATGAACTAGGAGATAGCTATAAGTTTAGGCAGGGTTACTCGTGACTTCAGAAGCAATAATTGAAAACTGATGATGCAGAAAGTAGAAAATTCAAGAAGATGTATATGCAAGCAAGTGACGATATATTAAAAGGTAGAATTACACTAAGTAATCTAGAGAGAGGGTTAGGTAGTCATGAGCTTTGATCTAGCACTGCAGCTAAAAGATATTATCAGTGGAGAAGGAAAGGAAAACAATCATACTCGAAGAATTTAAAAAGGAAAAACCTCCTACATTTGATGGAGAGGTGGAGAAGGCTGAGGAAGCAGAGGCATGGATGCTAGGGATGACGAAGTATTTCAGGGTGCATGATTACTCTACGAATATGAAGGAAAGAGTATCCATTTTTAGCCTAAAAGGAAAGGTTGACATATGGTGGGAATAATTGAGGAATGTAAAAGATATTATATAAACATAATTGTCCTCACGAGAATTGAGAGGTATTTCTAGGAAAAGTACCTATATGAAAGGTACTATGACAATAAGGCCAAGGAATTCTATCAATAAAAACTAAGGTAGATGTTAGTTGAATACAACTAGCTTCTTGGAGTTGTTGAGGTATGTGCCTTACCTCAAGGATGAGATGGTGAAGATACAAAGGTACCTCAGTGGAGTGCCACACATATTTAGGGATAGAATAATAATTTTATGAGACTAAGCATTGGAGAAACCCATCAGGAAAATGAAGTATTGCTACAAACAATCTAAGCACAAGACTAATTTCAGGATTGATTGGAAGGAAAAAGGAAAACCAATTTTAAAGAGAAAGGGAAGAAGTCCAAAGGGCATTATCTAGGAAGAGGCAACGTGAGGTTTTCCATTGCTTCTGAGGGTGATTTTTAGCATAAGGTTGTTACTACTAATAAGGATTGATTGTTCTAGACATATTTGAGTGTTGCAACCCCAATCACATATTTCCATAAACCAAGGGCTTCTACGTCCCTAAAAGTGTTGTTTCATACCCTAAAGAAACAAGGTTAGCTGATTACATCATCTCCGAGAAGTTCTCCATGAAAAACTAAGAACTGGTCAAAACTGGTTCATCTCACTTGCTCCATGGTCAGGGTGCGATGCATCGCACCTACTACACATGGTGGGTGCGATGCATACTGAAAAGTCCTTCTACAGGGTGCGATGAGCGAGAATAGACAAGTGGTAGAGACAGTTTGCTAAGTGGATGATCAAGGAACCTTCTAGAAACTTCTCATATGACACTTGCCTCTCAGAATTTTCCCAGGGATGAGTAAGATATCAATGAAATATCCAAGTGGAGCCAAGAACTATCAATGGAATGACACTAATCAAAAACCCAGAGCTAACTCACACCTCTACAAATATCTATATATGGATCCCTCATCCCAGAGATCTAGAGGTTGGAGGCTGGAATCTTGTATTTTGTAAGGAAGTGTTGTTGGTTTCTTGGTGAAATATCATAGTGTTGGGTGATCTAAACTTTTCATGAGGTGAAGAAGGGATTTCATGCTGGGAGGATGATGTTGGGTCAGAACAATGGGTTGTAATCCTCTTTTCTATTCTTGATATTAATAAAGATATTCAAATTTTCCTCCAGATTCTTGTATGTTTGATGATATATGCATTTGTGTGGTCAATATATATCTGGTCCTATATTGTAGATCTTTGTTCTTCGATAGTATTATGCTACTTTGACTCCATAGGTGCTCTTTAAAGCTGGGTAAGCGAAGAAGGAGCGGTAAAGATCTGTCAGAAGGGAGAGGAACCAAGCAAGGAACCAAGCGCAAGATTAAGGTTGGTGTCCTTTGTTCCTCGCTTATCTACTTCTCATAAAGGAAAGCGAAAGTAGTTTTGGTTTGTTTGTTTCTAAGATAGCTACCTATCTTAGTGGGACTAGCAACTCCGAGTGGACACTAGATTTCTCAATAACAAAATGGCGACTCCACTGGGGAATGAATAGCTTGTTTGCTTGTCTATATTTGTTTTTTTAATAAACTTACAGATGAAGCTTGAAGTCAAGCCAGCTAGCCTTCGAACTACATTTGCTATGCAAGTGCAAAGTAGATCAATTTTGCTTCATTCTATCTCCGAGTTTTGTTTATAAATTGAACAATCAATTTGCGAACATTCTAATTTCCCTGGTGGTGGCTCTAGTAACCTCATTAGATCAACCCCTATGATTTATATTTACTAAACATCACTTGATCGGCCTAAATCCCTGAGCTGAGCTACAAACTGTGATCAAGAACCAAGTTAAAGTCTCATCCTAGTACCATCGCACCCTCTCTTCAAGGAAATCTAGATGCATCGCACCTCCCGTGTGAGTTGGAGGGATGCATCCCTGTTTCCCTGTGTAACAGGTGCGATGATCAGATAAGGCTAATTTTGCCATTAGACTTTGGTTTTTCTTCAGTCTCTTCAGCTCTATTCAGGAGTTTTGCTATCTGTGATTAGTATACCACTGTGGAAACTCCCTTCCTTTCCATTATTCCGCCTCCATCGTGCAAAGAACTATGAGTGTTTTTATGTATTGTGCACCATTTACAGTTTTGTTTTACAAAGAAGTAGCGTAATCGAACTATTGTCTTTTGATTTGGAAGTGTCGAAAGTGTCGTTTTCAGTCAAAGAAAAGAATCCTATTGTTCTTAATGGTCGTTTATACTATTACTCTTGTATTTGATTTGAATTAGTACTTTTTCAAGTGTCAAAAACAATTTTCAATTCGAAATCGCAAAGTGTCATCATTTTTTTTTGTAAGCTGGGGCAGGACTCTCCGATTTACATGTCCATTATGTACCCCTCTACGGGGGAGGGGTAGCCCAAGATTTGAACCCAAGACTTCCGGTTCGGTGAGACTTCATTTCCACGGCCCTTGCCGCTTGAGCTACCCCATGTGGACATCGCAAAGTGCCATCATTATTTTCCTTTCATTTTGAAGATAAATTTGTTAGTACTATCGCTTTGAAAAGATAATTCAGATTTGTACTCAGCATTCTTTTTGTCATTCACGCATTAATAAAAAGGAAAACAAATACATGCATGTGCATTTGCATTTAGACTGCTTGTTGGTTTGATTTAGGACAGTGCATCTAGTGTGTGCTCTATGCTCTATGTTAAAAGAATCTCATTTCTCTTTCCTTAGTAGCTAGGATTTTCATTGCAAAAAGAAGATTAAACGATTGTTTGTCATCTTAGATTGCATTTTAGGAATTATATATCTACATCACGCAGCGAACCTGAAAGGAAAATTTCTTAAGCAAGATCAACTGTAAAATAAATTCAATGAACATAAAAATGCTTTGGAACCTAACGCACAACATTTAGAAGTCTAGGCTAGAGACGTATTTCGGCGTCGTAAAGCCTGGTAACTATCACTTTCATTGCTGCTTGGGTGATTCCTCCTCTTTGAGACGACAAGTGCTAGTAAGGACTTGTGCTCCCATGTATCGTCGAGTATATATTGGGAGACCACAATAGGCTATATCCTTTATCCTTAGGAAGCTGTGTCTGTCATCCTATCGATCGCAATGCACTAAACACAGCATTCGAGAAGATTGACTACCGTATCGTAAAAAGTATTTTGCAGTTTTGCAATTGGTTTGGTAATCCCTCTATCTAGATTTATAGAGTAGTCTCTTTCATTCCTTTTCAGACTCCTTAAAGGAAAAGGTCCATCTGAGCACTTGTCACTTCAGGCTCATTAAAAATCGAAGGCGACTAGAGTCATCTTTTGTTTTTCCTTGACTCCTAAAAATTGAAAAAACAAGTTGTGTCAAAGCGTCTAAAATTTATTTTAATCGGAATAATATCACTATTCTCGCGTTGGTCTCAGGTTGAGGAAAATGGATTCCACCAACCAAGGCTCTCCCCTTGGAGGAAATCCTAGTCCTTTCTCCTCTTGGGGAGATGTTGAAGCACCTCATATGGCCACATTGTCACTTCCAGGATTGACGATTGGCTTGCCAATATGGCTCTTCTCGACCTCCGTCGTTCAGAACACCATGATTCTTGAACAATCAAGTCAGCAACTAGATGATACTAGAGTTACCCCCCAACCTTCTACTTCGTCCATTTCTCGCTATCCTCCTTCCTCTTCGCTTGATGAAGCTGGTAAAGTCGAAAATCAAGTGACTAAGAAGGAGAAGAAGGAAAAGAAGAAGAAGGAGCCAAAGGCAAAAAGGGGCAACCATGCATCGTCTAGCGAAAATCCACACACTGCACCATCCAAGCCTAAATATACATGTGTCGTTTGTAAAGGATACCACTATCATCGAGATTGTCCTTGCATCCCTCGGATCTTGAGGGACTGGTCTCCTCATTTGCACAATCCAGTGTCATCAACCTCTGATCATGTTGAAAGTACATCGTTAACTAGTGAAAGTGAAGTATCTGGACAGAAAAGGAAATGTAAATTTCCTTGTAAGCTATGTGAAGGAGATCACGTTGTCCAACATTGTCCCTTCCTAGACGAAGCTAAAAGAGTCTTGGATAACCATCATGCTTCACCGTTGCATCTTCCTCCTGGATACAAGAAACTCTTACCGAGTCCATCGCTAGTTGAAAATCTGACTGACACGCCATTATGGTTGGTCGAAGCATCTATCATTGAAGATAAACCCTCTGAACCCACCCCAGATGAAATTCAAAAGGTCGAGGTGGCAGTTGACCCGGTCTTGCCTTCAGAAGGTCCATCTTCAGATGATACAGTCACTGAAGAGAATGAGAATGACATCGTTCAAATTATTTTCATAAACACGGACTCTGATGAACATGGGGGAAACCTACCTGTTCCTTTACTGTAGGAAGGAAGTTCATCAGAGTCATATTCGGTCGTCTATTCAGTCCCACCTCCAAGCAACCTAGTCGTTTCCTTCGATTGGAATCTACTAGGTAGACCCCGTTTACCAGCTAGAGTACCATTCTGAATCATTGTACAAGCTTACAGAATGGTCATGGTCGGTACCATCATAGATGAAGGGGCTTCTGTGAGTATCCTTTCCTCGACTACTTGGGAAGCGCTTGGCTCGCCATCGCTTATGCCTGAGATGAGAAATCTGATAGGCTTTGACAAAGGAACCAGTCGATCGTTAGGGATCCTTCCAAACGTGCCTATTACTTTGAGAAGGAAAATCGTTTATATGAATGTAATGGTAGTCCAAGAACCTCTAGACTATAATCTACTCCTTGGGCGTGATTATATTTATCGCATGGGAGCCATTGTCTCCTCACTCTTTTGAGTAATGTGTTTTCTGCACAAAGGCCGAGTGGTCCAACTCGTAGACCAACTTTCATTCCCCAGCTCACACATAGCTAATGGTCAAATGCCATCCCTAAATGGTCTTTTCATGTAAGGAATGCCTCATCAATATCCAGTCCGTCCACTTGAAGAACACGAGTAATTCGGTGGTCATGACTGAAACCCAGGGTGCATGCACGCAGGTCTGCCTCGGCAGAAAAACCTTGGGTATAGGGTAGGTTTCTACGAAGGGTATACTGGTCCAACACACATCCATATAAAAAGATGGGATTAGACCATAATAAGATACCTTCGTTAGGAGGTAGGCCTTTCCCGATAAAACAAATGTTTTGTCTACAAATTGAAGGGTAACCTGGAAAAGGTAGGCCTTTCCTGACAGAGCAAATTTTTTGTCTGCAAATTGAAGGGTAACCTCGAAACTCTACTCCACTATGCCTGGGGGCATGCAAACCTTTTGTCCGCGAGTGAAGAGTGACTTCTATAGTTCTACTAGCTTCAACTGCTTAAGTTAGATGCGTGGTCGAATCGGCCATTCGCCTTCGCAGGGGCCAAATGGCACTGACAAAGTAAAGGAAAAAATTTCCTACCTGACCTTAGTAGTTAACTAACCCCTAGGATAGTAGTCGGTCGTTCCTAGCTTGCATGTGAAAGGATACGGAGCAAAGCTTCGAAAGGTGCAAGCTCCATAAAAATGGAATCTATCAATGAGATGTCCTTATTATATGACTGGCACGAGCAGTTTTTATGTGAAGTTCAATCTCGTTAAAAAATAAACCTAAGCAATGAGAAAATGTTTCCCCCAGAGTTTAAGCTCATTAAAAAATGAACCAATCTCTGGTAAATAACCATTGTGAATGCATTATAATCAGCTTTTGAGCCTTGGTCGTGTTCTCATCATCACCTCCACTCTGTTTTAACCGACCATACGCCTCCATTTGATTGTTTACCCTTTTTGAGGAACATCTGCGATGAGTTATTTTGTTAGCCATCCTTGTGACACTATCGTGATTGGAAAATTCCAGACCTTACCTGGAATTAGCAATTACCCGAAAATATCACTCATTCCTCAAAGACGAGTCTCCTTTAAGCTCTTTTCACCTGACTCATAAAATATGAAAAGATTGTCGAGCAATTGGCCTCTCCATCTCGTTAAAGCTACTGGGAGTGATATCCCTCCTCTAGATTTTAATCTTTTTGGACCTGAGGGATTATTACACAAAAAGATCGAGCGCTTGTCTTGTTCAGCTCGTTAAAACTATCGAAAATTCATCCCTTTTGTATTATTTTATACTTTTTTGGACTTAAGGGATTATATGACGAAAAAGGATTACTGGAGTTTCCTTTCCGTCCATTTTCAGACTCTCTAAAATTGAAAAAGGACCGAGTTGTCTTTGTCATTAAACTCGTTAAAACCAATAGCGAAAAACTTGTCCATAAGGACAAGAACTAGTTTCATTGTCGCTAAGCTCGTTAAAACATAGCGACGGGTTTGCCTGAAGCGCAAATTATAGAACAAGCATATGTTATCCTCCTCAAGCTTGATAAAAATAAAGAGGTACTGGTAAGCAATGACTGGGGAAAATTGGGAAGAAAACTTGAAGAAACTTTATTGGTAGCGAGTTTCTCTTGAACATGACACTTTCACTCCATCACCATGATTGAGTCGGGTTGGGTTATTCCGTTCACCGACCATACTACCATTGGTCCATCGTACCATCCATTTGGGGTTAACGCTACCAATCCATTTCAGTGTCGCCGATATGTTCAAGAGAAGTCGATCAGAGAATTCACCAACCCAACTTGTGTCTCACCCGCTACAATACCTTCACTCTTCATTCCTTCATGACCGCCACCCTGAACCTTGTATCATCAGATCGTTTTCACCTCCACAAAATCATTTACTCTGTTCCGTGTCATAGATGTGGGATTCATTAAGGCCCTCCTACGACGGGTCACTTCTTGTCGATGACAGCTCATTATCTAAGAAGTCGACCTAGGAACAACCCTTTCAGTATTTTGAAGCTTGCATGCCTCAATGGCAAGTTTTCCACTTTCGGCGACAGGTTTACATCAATGGCCTTCGACCGAAAGATTTTGTGTGGTGTTCGACACCAAGTCCCATTTTCACACCACGTGAATTGTACTGTCATACCTTGAGGGTCATCATCATTATCGGTGATTCCTCTCACTCCTGTTAATAGCTTACATCATTGGCTGGTAATCAGGCGATGTCTTTCCATGTTTGACTCCAGAACATCCTTTCACATGGATCGACTTGTACTTCGGGCGAAGATTGGATGAGTTTGAAGACCCCAGATCTAGTTTCATCCATCCGGGCTGCGATATATTCAAGAAAATAAAGACATCAAATGTACATCATTGCTGCACATATGATCATCTGAATCAAAGGATGATGGCTCTATCAGAGTCATTAGTCTGCTACACAGACGGTTTTCTGTGCTATGTACATGAAAATGAATTTATAAATCTGAGCATGGGAATTCCCACCTCAGCTAGATCATGAAAATGTTATGAAGATAATGTATTGTATTGTATCTTATTACAGGTAACCTTCCAGTTCAAAAAACCTCGGATCCTCATGATAAATCATTTCACCCGACATCAAAAGATTTTCGACCTCATGCTTTAGGGGGCAACTATTATAGACATATTTGGTCACTGTAACCCCAATCACATATGTCCATAAACCAAGGGCTTCTAAGTCCCTAAAAGTGTTGGTTCATACTCTAAAGGAACAAGGTCAGTTGATTACATCATCTCCCAGAAGTTCTCCATGAAAAGCTACTCAGAACTGGTCAAAACTAGATCATCTCACTTGCTCCATGGTCAGGGTGCGATGCATCGCACCTACTACACATGGGAGGTGTGATGCATACTGAAAATTCCTTCTACAGGGTGCGATGAGCGAGAATAGACAAGTGGAAGAGACAGTTTGCTAAGTGGATGATCAAGGAATCTTCTAGAAACTTCTCATATGACACTTGCCTCTCAGAATTTTCCCAGGGATGAGTAAGAGATCAATGAAATCTCCAAGTGGAGCCAAGAACTATCAGTGGAATGACACTAATCAAAAACCAAGAGCTGATTCACACCTCTGCAAATATCTATATATGGATCCCTCATCCCAGAGATCCAGAGGTTAGAGGCTGGAATCTTGTATTTTGTAAGAAAGTGTTGTTGGTTTCTTTGTGAAATATCATAGTGTTGGGTGATCTAAACTTTTCATGAGGTGAAGAAGGGCTTTCATGCTAGGAGGATGACGCTGGGTCAAAACAATGGGTTTTAATCCTCTTTTCTATTCTTGATATTAATAAAGCTATTCAAGTTTTCCTCCACATTCTTGTATGTTTGATGATATATGCATTTGTGTGGTCAATATATATCTTGTCCTATATTGTTTATGATTGTAGATCTTTGTTCTTCGATAGTATTATGCTGCTTTGATCTCAATAGTCTCTTTGAAGCTGCGTAAGGAAGAAGAGTGTGAAAAGACTGCCAGAGAGAGAACCAAGCGCTAAAGACTTGAGTTGTCTCCTTTGTTCCCTCTTATCTACTCTCATAAAGGAAAGCGAAAGTAGTTTTGGTTTGTTTGTTTCTAAGATAGCTACCCGTCTTAGTGGGACTAGCAGCTCCAAGCGGACACTAGATTTCCCAATAACATTGATTCACAATGCCTACAAGAGAAGAAACCGAGAGGATCAAAGGAGGACCTATGTAGTTTTGGACTTGTTCATAAAACCACATACAGAGGGATTTCCCTTAGTGACAACAAAGCGGCCCAAGGCTATACAATGTGCAAGAAGCAAAGACAGTGATAGATGTGTCATAGAGTATGCCACGAATCTACACCATGTTGGATAATAGATAGGTTGAACACCAAGCAATAGTAATCGAGATGGAAGGTATGGTCAATAATCATCCAATTTCAATTTTGATAGACTTGGGTTCTAATTTTAGTCATGCTAGCCCCAATGTGGTAGATAAATGTGCATTGCAAAAGACATTGCATGAAAAATCATGGTTGGTGCAACTAGCAATAGGGACTAAGAATATAGTTGAGAATGTGGTCAAATCATGCCCAATTATAATATATGGCATGCCCACATTATATAATATGAACCTACTACCATTGGTTTCATATAAGATATTAGTCGACATAAGACCAAAATCAATTGTTACAACAAGTCGATAGAATGCTTCAGCGGAGAAGGGGAAAGAGTGACACTACAAGAAAAGAGAAAACCCATGACTATTTGGTAATTAATAGAGTTGTAGCAGAGGAGTTGTTGTCAAAATGGGTGTGAATTGTATGTTGTCCAAGTGACCAACGACTCAAAAAATAAGAGCAACTGTTTGGAGGAACACCCAATAATAAAACAGTCAGTGTTGTGTTCCTCGAAGAGATCCCAGGACCATTGCAGAGGGAAAATGACTTTTCAATTGAATTATTGCCCGGATCACTATCGGTGTCAAAATCTCCATACTGAATAGTACATCGAAGCTGGTAGAGCTGAAATTATTATTAAATGAAATGTTGGATCACGGGTACATTAGACCAAGAATATCACCTTGGGGAGAACCTATATTGTTTGTAAAGAAGAAATATGGCACTTTGAGGTTGTGTATTGATAACAGACAAATAAATAAATCCACCAGAAAGAATAGGTATCCTTTGCTAAGGATTCTTGATCTATTTGACCAACTAAGGGGAGTTGTGGTATTCTCAGAGATCAATTTGAGATCTAGGTACCATCATGTATGAATCAAAGATGAATGCATTCACAATATAAAATTTAGAACAAGGTCTGGGAACTGCGAATTTATGTTTCTACCGATTTTCCTCACAAATGCCTCATAAACATTTATGTGTTTAATGAATAATGTTCTCAGTCCATATTTGGAAAAATTTGTGTTGGTTTTGTTGATGACAATTTGGTTTATTCAAAAACCAAAGAGGAGTATGAAAAACATTTAGCAACAATGTTACAATAGCTGAGAGAGTAAAAGCTTTATGCCAAACTCAACAAGTGTGAATTCTTCCAGTCACCAGTTCAATATTTAGGACATATTATCCAAGGAAGTAGTTGTAGTGGAACCAGAGAAGATTAAAGCCATTATGGAGTGGTGTACTCCTTGGAATGTGACAGAAGTTATATCCTTCATGGCATTGGTCAGGTATTACCAGAGGTTCATTAAGAATTTCTCAAAAATTGGATATCCAACTATGACATTGCAAAGAAAAGGAGCTAAATTCTAATGGACAATAGAGTGTTCAACAATATTTGAGCAGTTAAAATATCTACTCACACACGCACCAATATTGAGAATAGAAAAACCAAAAAAGGATTTTGTGGCATGCACAATTTCCCGCAAGGAGGGGCTCAGTGGAGTCCTAATGCAAGAAAGATAGATGGTTTAACAATGTAAAAAATCAAACAGGAAATATAAACTCAAAATGAGAACTCTAGCAAAAAAAACCCCAAAAAACATGAAAAAACAGCTTGAAAACGAAAAGTGTTGATGTTGGAATAACACTTTTTGGGGGTAAATTTTCAATATTTTTTAAAAATGGCAATGAAAACCAATTTTTTTTGTGCAAAAACACTGTGAAAACGGAAAGTGTTGATTTTGAAATACATCTTCTTTTTTCAGTATAAATTTTCAACATTAAAATAGTGGCGCAAAAGATAATATATCATGACTCTGAAAAACCTTAAAATTTCAAAAGAATATTGCAAACAAAAATTTACAAAAAACGAAACAAAACAAAATTAAAACAATGAAAAAAACAAAACAAAATTTTTAAAATAATAATAAAAAAGAAAAAAATCTAATATTGAGAAAAAAAAAAAAAAAAAAAAACCAATATATATACAAATATATTATCTTTCTCAATCCTGAGAAAGATTGAAGCGAAATCCAGAAGCATTTTATAAACGTAATAACTCAAAATTTAAAAGCAATCACTACCATTATATTCTCGTTATAGAGTGGGTCTTCCCCTATCGAGAGCCCTAGCTATCGACTAGGCTTTTGTTGTACAAGCACAAACTCAATAACATAGGAGACCATAGACTTCCTAAGCTAGCTTTAAATTCCAGCCAAAACCACCTAAGGCTCAAGCGAGGTTGGTATAAAGACACCAGGGCCTGGTTAAACCATTGGGAGAGGAGATCGACAAGAATGTTGCATTGCAAAACATTAATAACATTAAAAATATTGTTACTTATAAGTTCAAAGAAAAAATGTGGTGTGAGAAAGATTTAGCAGCTAAAAGAAAATTAAGATATTATAAGGAGGTCATCAACCCCACCCTAGAAGATGAAAATTATCTCTCTGTTTTAACTAGCTCAAAGAAGAAAATTAATATAGCCAAGATTAGAAGAAACTCTCATGAGCTCCATAATGAAACGGGTCATTGGGAAATTCCTAAAACACCATGGATGGAAAGGTTCTGCCATCTCTGTGAGAATACGAACATCGAGGATGAAAATCACTTCCTCTTAGAGTGCCCCGCGTACAACCACATTAGATATCAGTTTCAAAATCTCTGTTGCAATATTGTCCTTCCTAGCCTTTTACGATGTCAAAGTTATAGTGAGCTCGGAAGGCTTCTCTCCAAGCTTTTTGAACATAGGAATAAAATCTTAAATCAAATTAAATAATTTGTTTTCTTTAGATCCGGTAAACCAAAGTTTGGTCTCAGTGGATGTTAACCACCACCACCATCATCATCATCATAAAAAAGACAAAAAAAAAAAATCAAACATAAAAATGTATAAAAAAACAAAAAACAAAATTAACTTATAAAACATTAACTAATAATAATAAATATATATAAAGGAAAAAATTAACAAAAAAACAAAATAAATAATACTTTATTGGACAACAAATAAAATAAAAAACATTAAATAAATAAATAATACATTAAAATAAGATTTAAAAAAGAGAAAACATAATAAAGAAGAATTCAAAAATAAAAATATAAAAAAAACATTAAAAAACCATTATAAAAAATATTTAAATAATTAAGAAAAAATTAAATTTTAAGAAAATAAAAAAATAAAAACAATTACAAAGAATACTTAAAAAATAAAAATTGTGGCCCTTCATAATCGGATGAGCTCCGCCCAGGGGCCCAAGGGGTCGCTTCCCTGGGCAGGGAGTCGTGGGGGAGATGGCACACTAGCTCCATCGCCCAGGGCGGCAACCCCTCTAGTCCCTGGGCGGGGTTCATCCAATTTCTGGTGTCAGATGAGCCCCGCCCAGGGGCCCAAGGAGTCACTTCCTTGGGCGGGGGAGCTAGCACACCTAGGGTTGCGACCCCTCGAGCCCCTGGGCGGGGCTCATTTGACACCAAAAATCGGATGAACCCCGCCCATGGACCAGAGGGGGCACCACCCTAGGCGGCGGAGTTGGTTGGTCGGCTCCCCCACCCGAGGGTCGTGGTCCATCAGGCCCTTGGGCGAGCTCATCTATTTCGGGGATCGGATGAGCCCTGCCGAGGGAAGGAAAATGTTTTTTTTCTAAAAAAAAATTTAAATGTTATATATATATAATATATTATATATATATATATATATATATATATATTTATATATATATATTATATATATATTTAATTGTGTTTTTAATTTTAAATTTTTTTTCTAATTTTTTTGTTTTTTTAAATTGTATGTTTAATATACTTTTTTTACATAAAATTTTATCTTAATCATTTTTTCCGAAATTTTATTTTTTTCAAATGTCATCATTTTTTTATAAAATTCATAAAATTGTTATGTTTCCAACTTCTTTTATACAAATTTTCCACAAAATATTTTATTTAACATGTCATTTTTAGCTAAAAGGTCCTAAAATACATATTTTTAATTAATTTATATTATGCAAATGTGTATTTTTGTGAGTTTTAAAAATTTTATTTTTTAGTGACAATTATTTATGTGTATGAATATAATTAAACAATATTAAATATTTAAAAAAAAAAAATCTTAACTTCAAAAATTTAATTCTATTATTATTTTTAAACTTTGCAACAACAACAAATCCACTATAAAAAACAATTCAAAGGAAAACAAAAAACAAAAATTTGGAAAACCTTTCAAAAGCAAATATCTTAGGACAAAAAACATGAAGAGAAATAAGACAACTTGAAAATTGGTTAAATAATCAACATTTAATTTATTTTTTTATGTATACTTAGGATATAAGAAAATTTAAAGTGTCAAAAATGTGCCTTAAAAAAATTGATGTTTTTCAAAATTCGCATGAAAATCGCCAACATTTAAAAAAAATTATCCACACTTAATACATTAGAAAATTTAAGTGTCAAAAATAAGCCCTCTAAATAAAGGGGTTGACGCTACATCAAAATTTTTCAAAATTAGCATGAAAATCAGTAACATTTTAAAAAAATGTTCATACTTGATACATAAGAAAATTTAAAGTGTCAAAATATGCTAAAAAAATGTGTATTATGAATGAGCACTGTAGTGTCCTATCTAGGGTGCTAGACTGGGCTAAATTTATTATCGACCAGGGTGCGTAGAATTAGAGGCGTGTGCCTAAAATATATAGACATAAAGGATCTAATCTAAGCCGACTCTTCCTAATTACAATGTTGTGATTTGATTTAATATCAAACTATCATTCAAATGTCAACTAAGCATCAAACTATGTATCACTATCAGCTAAGATTCAATTCATAACATGTTGTGTATCACTGTAATTAAAGGTTTTGGTCTCCTTACAGATACATTAAACATAAAACCCCTGTTCAATGCTACTCAACATTCATGAACATTCATTACAATCATGCAAAGTGAAAATCGTAAGCATACAGTCCATGACAATGCTTTACAAGGCAACCCTGGATCGAATCCCTTACAGGATATAATTCACGATCCAAATGATAGTCTATTCAAGCGCATGCATAAACATATACACAGCGCATTCATAAATACATAAATACAAACATCGATTTAATCACACTGCATATATATCAATATCAAATACCAATCAAATGCTCTGACTGTAAACGCAATTAAAATGACATTGTAAACACAATTAAAATGACAACAGTATACCATGTACGTAGGGCCCGTCCGCGTCCTTGGTATACCGAGCTTGTTATCCCACGATCACCGTATTAAAACAACGCACTGTGATTATAATGCAAGTCTTATTTGTATTAAGTCGAAACTCTATTCATGAAGCAACAAGTAAAAAACGTAACCGAACATACAACCGGGTTCAGACTTATATTTACATATGGTTCACATCCCTTGAAAATGGATGTACATTCATGAGCGACTGTTGCCGCTTTTACCAAAACACAAAATGTTTCTATCCTAGCTTACACATATATAAAAAAAAGAAACAACTAAAAATCGATTTGAACTGTGACTCTGTGCTGTTGCTGCCTTTGTCGCCAACATGCCATAGTTGACCAGTCGTTGACCGTGCATGTAGGAGGGTTGTTTCCGCTGGGGAATAGGTGCTTGTCCATGCTTGGACATTCCGCTTTTCACCCATACCTTTCGCTCTGGCCTGGCTGTCATGCCACATGTCAAACAATAAGCCATTTACAGGATGTTGGACTTCCTGTAGTCATTTTTTCCCAAAAACTCCTAATTTATTAACACAAAACCTTAAAATCAATTTAAATGCATTCAACAACTATAAGACTATAATTAATCAATTTCCAAGGCATTTGAGGATAATGATAAAAAGAGTAGTAACTGTCAGTTTGGGAGGAAAAAAAGGGTCTAGAATGTACAACATCTCTCCCCGCTTAATGATTAGCATGTCTCATTCTAACCCTAAGTGCTTCCTTTAACTCGTTCCCTGCTGTACCTCTGCGCCTTGAGCATGTTTCTACATTTTTTTCACCTAGGCTCTTTCTTCATGGAGCTCTGCTTTAGTCTTTTGTACTTTTCCTTGAGGGTCTTCTTTTGATTGTACCACTTGGTGGCCCACTTGCAAATGTCTGTCTGCTCAACTTCCAATTCATTAACTCGCTCCTTTAACTTTTCATTTTTCTTTTGAATTTCTTTACTCTGTGCTCGGAGCATTTCATTTTCTTTCTTAATAACTTTCTCCAGCATGTTAGCCTCCACGAGCTCTTCCTTTAATTTTCCAATTTGTCTCTCTAATTTCTTCTGCTTCTTATTGGGAGGTGGTGACCCTCTTTCTCGTTTATTATTACTTTCGACCTCCATATCTGCTCCTGGGGGTGAATGACTTTCAACATCTACATCGGCTCCTGGCTCTGGTGGTGAATGGTCACTGCTCTGAATATCCATCTGTATAGGTGCATTGGATTCGGGTTGGTCTTCTTGCAACTGAACTTTTGATGTCCTTCTTGTTCTCCTTGAGTAAGTGGTGAAGACTTTGTCTTGTTCTGCCCTTTTAGCATCCTCCTTTCTCATTTGCCTGGTCCTTATGCTGCTCACAAGTGGGGGTATCTTGTTAGCTTTGGATGATGATGGAATCTCCTCATCAATGTCCTTCATAAATCCTGAGTTTTCTTGTGATTCTTATTTGTCTTCCTCATCCCTAATTTGGTTGGCAGCTAAGAACTCCTTCCATGTGTTCCCTCTTCTTTGCATTTCATGTTCAATGAGAATTTTGATTAAACCAAAATGATATAAGCTTTTGTCTTCGTTTCCTTTCTGCTTCTAGATGGTTTTTGACATCTTGGTTAGGCTCTGCAATAAGAAATATGGTAAACTGATGACACATTGTTTCTTTATGTGTAGCAACAACTTGATGTGGTATAAATAAACAATGTTGTAGCGGCCTTCACAGGTTACAAACTTTTGAAGTATGTAAACCATTTCATCCCAAGGATGCACCAACCAACATCTTGGAACGCCTTTCTTCCAGTTGACCGCTGAGACTCGGGACCTAGACATGAATTGGGTCCACGATTTCTCTTTGAATTTCTTGGTTTTAAAATATTTTTCCCCCTCTGGGCTAATCCCTATTGCTTGGGCGATGGTGTCTTCTGAAACCCTGAATGAGAAAGTGCCTATCAGGGCTTTCTCCCCATTAAATGTGAAGTCAAATTGCTTAGCAACTTCTTCGTTGCTTCCATGGAATTTTTCCAAAAAGGGTAGCCACTGTATTTCCCTAAGAATCAAAATGCAGTCCTCATGGTACTGGGAGCTATCGAACATACTTGGCTCGACCCTATTTGTCATCTTGGCAGAGGGTCGAGCTTCTTAACTTGCAAATTTAACAAAGAAGTTTGGATTTATTACTTGATACAGTCGCTCCCTTAGTGTTCACTGTAATGTTGGGTCGACTGTTGTTTAGCTCGGTGAGAGTCGAAACCGGATGCGCTCTCTACCCTCGGTCCTTGCTGTGGAGGCCACGGAGTTATACACCAACGTATGCAATCCTGAAAATAAGTGAAATGGCCAACTTCCTTCTCCTCAGAGTGTATTCATTTTTAAAAACAGAGGAACAATGATAATACCGCTTGCGCAAATACTATGATGGGAGCGCTGGGAGGTGTATATACTACACTGATGATGGAGTCCCCTGAATCATTTGGGTACGTCGGGTGGTGAATTCATCATTCGGCCCATGCAAAATAATGAATAGGCCTGTTGTCTCTTTCCTTTATATAATTACTCTTTTTATTATTATTATTTTTATTTTTTTTAAATATCACCACGTGTCCTGTTGGTACTCAGCCAATTGGAGGTGTAGACTTAGGAGGTTGGTATGGCGGTAAATGGCTATAGGATGCTTAGGAAATATTGGAATGAAGGGTTAATGAATTTTAAAAGTAGGAAGTAGGTTGGAGTA
This sequence comes from Pinus taeda, assembly GCA_000404065.3. Lineage (NCBI taxonomy): Eukaryota > Viridiplantae > Streptophyta > Pinopsida > Pinales > Pinaceae > Pinus > Pinus taeda. The sequence continues at coordinate 813 of APFE031701350.1, read as the reverse complement.
GGGAAGAATTAGGGGGATAAGGGATGATGAGAAAATGCACCCTTGGAATTAATCATAACAGTCATAGCTATTAGAATTAACATTAAAAATTAATCCAAGAAATTAAGTGTTAAAAACAAGGAGTGTATTACACTGTTGTTTGACCACTGTTGCATTGGCATGCTAAGTAGAGCTAACTTTTTTACTGTTGTTTGATTTTCTTTTCTATTCATAACAGGTCCCCTGAGGTAGGTTTGAATGCAATAGGTCCCTCTGCAGTGCTGAAGATGTTCTTGCAATTATTTGTGTGCATGCAGGTGCTGCTGAGCTTAGGTGCTTGATGAATTCTTGGTCCTGCCTTTGTAGAAACTTGTTGAAGCTGTGTTGAAGTAATTTTCTTTTGAAATATCAATCTCCTAACAGGTCCCTTTTTGTGTGTCTAAACAGGTCCCATTACTGCTGGTGCTGGTAGCATGGTCTTCTTGGACAGAACAGGTCCCCCTGCATAGTATTTATAACCAGGTCCCTCTGATATAAAACAATGACAAGACAGCTTATTTATTGAAGTCTGGAATGTTGGAACAACTGCTTGGAAAATTTACAATGATGAGAAAAAATTACAATGGAGAGATAAGGATATAAGAATACTGATGCTCCTCTTCCCCACAAAAATTTTGACTTGTCCTCAAGTCATTATTCAGCTGAGACATTAAAAAGTGAAAAAGAAAGAGAATTCTTACCCGCCAACGAATTGGTTTTCAAGTAGGAATTCGAGGTTATAGTGTGCCAGAAACTGGTTTTCACATCTAACCCATTTATTATTATTATTATTAT
>APFE031701349.1:111937-167721 GCA_000404065.3 Pinus taeda | reverse complement strand
ATTAGTTACTGGAATTTTATTATTAATGAAAGCTTGACTTGTTCAGTTTTAACTTTGGAAAACACACCATGGCTATGATCTTATTTGATAATAATCCCACTATTTATCTACTTCGTTTTTCTCCAAATGAGAACTTGTTTTAATTTTGTTACTTATGAGCAATCCATGGAATCTGGTTAAATCAACAAATATTTAGACAAATGTCACAACTTGGGCTTTTATTTATTCATAAGAATTCATGGAATTGATACTAAAAGGGTTATAATTTTTTAATCATTCAAATGTGTACCTATTCTTTGTTTGTTGATTGTATGGTTACTATATTCATTTTCTTACTTCGAGAATCTGGTTAGTTCTGTTTGGTCACTATATATGTATGTATGTGATATGTACTCCAAAAGAATATTCATTTCAGAATAAAATAACATTTAGAAGCTTATTACATTTCGTATATTTGTAACAGTTGTTTACTTAGGATACCCGTCCTTCAAGTTGCACTTATTTAAGGTTGTTGGATTATGTCCACATAGGACATTTGTAAAGAGTATGGTTGGATTGTAATTGAATTTTATTTTATGTTCATATTAAAAGGTTCATGAAGTAAATTATAGGTGTAACTTATTTTATCCTTAGGTTTTTAACTAGAGATATACCCTTTTGATGCTTTGGTCTACTTCAAACAAGGATTTAGGTCTTTGAGATCTGTCTATAGACTCCAGATTTAAGGAAAAATGGTAAAATAGTGATGTTTTATTGTATGTTGAATGTTATCTATATATCTATATATAATATATATATATATATATATATATTATAATATATATATATATATATATATATATATATATATAGATATAAATATAGGTATCGATTTATTTTCCACTAAGTAAACACACATTCAACACCACTCTTCTCCATAGCTATTTTTAATTTCTTTTTCATACATAGGTCATATCTTTCTTGAATAAATGATTTTAGAGACACTGGTACAATAATAAAATATTCTCCTCTATATTTTTTTCTTCCTACCACTGATTTCATAATTTCATGGTCCTACTTTGGGACTATAAATTAATTATTTTTCAATCAAAGTAATTGTAGAATTGTAGCTAAATAATATTATAACTTTCTTTCCTATGCATGCACTAGAAGAGTTCATACCATTACCAGTACATCTAAAGAAAAGAATTAACCAGAAAAGTAAGCCAGAGTGTATGCATGTGCATACCACATGCATTCATTCCATTACTTTACTATTTACAAATAATCTATTATTCATCCAAAATAAAATGTGAACAAATTTTCTAATCATATTCATTGTTGGAAACACACTCAGGAAATCGTTCGTTCCTCATGACCATGAACCGCCTATGCTAATTCGACATGAGCTAAGATCATCCTGACACTAGAATCAACAACCTCATTGATTCCTTGGTGGTTTCTTCTATAATTTTCCTTCCCAACATATTTTCCCAGCGCCCCTCTTTTGGGTCTACCAACCGTTTTTCCTAGGCCTTTTTGTTTTTTTTTTTTTTGAAAAAGGTTCTTTCCTTTTTCTTTAAAACCTTGCATTTTATCTTGCAATACTTGATTTTACCTAGAATTAGTATCTTTCTCCAACTAAGTGATTTATATGATCTTTATGTCACATCATATTAAATCCATTTTTTTTCTAATTATTTTATCCTATGGATTTTTAGGATATGTTTAGGGAAGATTCATTTATTACTTAACCACAAACAATTGTTTCCAACTCACAATAAAATCTTCTAACTCTAGTGCTCTTTGCCTGAGTTTTTTCCAACATTTTCATCTATTAATAATAATAAATCAATTACAACATAATAATTAAATTCATTCCATCACCACCACAATTTAAACATGGCTTCCATGGCCATCGAGTCTAAAAATAGTCCATGTCTAAAATAGTGATAATTAACTTAGGAAACAAAGGGGGTGTTACACCTTCTCCCCCTTTTTATTCAAAATGGTCCTCAGTGTTGGATTTCAAATTATTTTCCTTCTGGAATAGTGTTGGAGGGCCTCTCACATTTTTTTTCCCATCTCTTAAGTAGCCTTCTTGGTTGTAAAGTGCTCCCATTGCACTTTAACTTGAGCGATGGTTCGATTCGGGGTAAGATCTATTTTGGATCTAATATGTGAAGTGGTTCTGCAAGGAAATCTCCTTCTGGTTCAACCTTTATAAAATTCCATTAAATTACATGAGAATTATCATTGACATAATTTTTTAATAAAGATACATGAAAATCATTATCTAGTTTTATGTGGTTAGGCAATGCTAGTTGATATGCTACTAGTTCGACCCTGTCCAAAACTCAAAAGGTCCACATAACCCTGGTGCTAATTTAACACAATTCCCCATCCTCAAACTGGTTCTCCTTGGTTTAACTCTTATGTGTACATGCCCCTCAACCTTAAATTCCTTGTGTGTGCTACTTTGGTCATCGTAACTATTCTATCTATCCTATGCAATTTTTATGTTTTGTCTGAATTTTCTCACTACTTGTTCCATTTCTTGTAATGCATTTGGTGCCAGGATTAGCATGTATTCTGGATGACTCTAGTAGAGAAGTGTGCAACATCTTCTTCCATACAAGGCTTCAAAGGGACTCATCTTTATAAAAGCTTGATAACCGTTGTTACAAGAAAACTCGATTAGATGTAGTAAATCTTCACACTTAGTAGTTTTGTCCATTATATTCATTCTTAGTATGTCCTCTAGAATCAAATTGCTTCTCTCAGTCTGTCCATCAATTTGGGGGTCGTAAGCATTACTGAAATTATGTTGAGTCCCCATCCTCCCAAACAAATCCTTCCAAAATTTTGAAGTGTATTTAACATCCCTATAAGATATTGCCAGTTTTTATACTCCATTCCATTGAAAACTATCCTTCATAAAAGTGTTTGCAATATGGATTGTCTCAAATGTATATTGTACCAGTATAAAGTGTGTTTCCTTTCTTAGATTGTTGCCAAACACCATGATGGAATTAAGTTTTCATCTTATTTTTGGCAGCATCAATAAAGTCTAAAGAAATCACTTCCCATTTCCATTCCGAAATGGGTAGTGGATTTAATAGAACAAATGGGTGTTGGTGTTCTACCTTCACCTCCTAGCACTCTAGACATTATGACAATACTTTTCTACTTTCTTCTACACACCAGGCCAATAATACTGTTTTCTTAGTTTCATTGTCATATTTTGATAAATGAGGTGTCCAACATATGGTTTTTTATGATGCTCATTTAATATCAATTGATTTAAAGCACTTCTGTCTAGAATATAAAATATATTTATGTAAGTTAACAAATTTTTCTAAATTTTTAGCATGGCATGGAACTTCTACTTGTTGCATTTTTTGTTGAATTTCATGATAAATTTGATCCTCCTATACTGAATTTTGGATCTAATAAATAAAATTTGTAGTGACACTACTATCAGAAATTTCCATTAGTTAATTTGCATGTATAGTTAAAGCATCAACTAGCTTATTTTATTTACCCTTAATATGTTTTATATCAAATTGAAATTAACTAAGAAAATACATCCACCTAGCTTGTCTAACATTAAGATATGGGTTACTAAATAAAATATCTTAATCTAAAGCAATCCTTTACCAATGTAAACTTTTTACCCAACAAGTAGTGTCTCCACATTTTTAAGGAATGCATTACAATTGTGAACTCAAAATCATATATTTCATAGTTCCTCACATGTGGTTTTAGTTTCCTAGACTCATATGGCATTACAAAATTATCTTTGATGAAGAATCTACCTAAACCATCTAAACAATCATATATGTATATAGTTAATTCCTTTTCCATGTCTATAATTTTCAAGATAGGGGCTACTATTAATAAATGTTTTAGTTTGTAAAAAAATTCCCGAAACTTGGTTTTCCATTCAAATTTATTCCTTTCTTTTGTAATGAGGTCATAGGATAGGCTAGTTTTGAGAAACCTTCAATGAACCTTCTAAAGTATCATGTAATCCCCATCAAGGAGTCGACGTATGACACCTCCTTTTGTATGGCTAGTTCAATATGGCTCTAACATTTTCTCGGTCAACAGACAATCCATCTTTTGAAATGACATGGCCCACGTATTGTATTTTGTCTTTTTAGACCTCACATTCAGTAAATTTTGCATACAATTGATTCTCTTTCAAAGTTTGCAATACTAGCCTGAAATGTTCTTTATGTTTCTCTTCAGTTTTGGAATATACAAAAATGTCATCTATAAATACCAACAAAAATTTATCAAGGTACCTACTAAGCACACTATTCATCAAAGACATAAATGTTGTCGGTGCATTTGTAAGACTGAATTGTAACACTACAAATTTGTAGTGAGCATATTTGGTTGGAAAAGTTGTTTTATGAATGTCTTCATCCTTAATTCTTAAATGGTGATACCCAGTTCTCAAATCATTTTTTGAGAATAGGTTTTCCCCTCTTACTTGATCCAACAAATCATCAGTAAGGTTCAATGAGTATTTATTTTTAATGGTTAATTTGATTAAGTTCCTTTAATCTATGAAAATTACAATTGTGCCATCCTTATTTTTCACAAACAACATTTCCCCCCCATGGTCAAACAGTGGGTTTAATATAGCCTTTATTTAGTAGTTCTTGCAACTGCGTTTTCAGTTCTAATAACTTTGGAATACTCATTTAGTAAGGCACTCTAGACACTAGGTTAGCTTCTACCACCATATCAATGGAGAAATAAACGTCTCTATGGTGGGTTAGGCCTATAATATCTTCTGAAAATACATCCTTAAAATTCCTAATAATTGGCAATTATTATAGCTTTCTCTTTTCTACTTATTTTATTAAACATGAACCACCAATAGTTGACACCCTTTTCTAGCACCCTTTTTCAGTTGCAACGTTGAAATTTGTCTAACTAAAATATGTTTTGTTATCCCTTTTATCAACTATGTTTGTCCATCTTGATTTACGCAACTCAATGTTTTATCTAATCATTGTATTACCACTAAGGTCTTTTCGAGCCAATCCATACCTATTAATGCATCATATGACCCTAAAGGATGTTTATTTAAGATTACTTTAGTGGAACAACCATTTAAATATATACTACACAATTTTACATGGCAATTTAGCTTGCTTGTTTGTGCCTGTTGCTAGTTGTACCAACCATGCATTCTTAAATTTTTCAGTATTTATCTTACACTTTTCCAGAATATGAGGACTGATATAACTAAGACTAGCCCCATGGGTAAATCAAGGTAGATACATAATGGTTCGGAATAGTAACTTCTAGTTCGATCATAGTGGATGGATACTCCTCTTGTCTATCCTCCACCACTACAGTTGTCTTTGGGATATTCCTTGTAATATCATTTATTGTTATGGCTTCATGTATTTCTTGTATATTTTAAAGAGACTTTGGGTTATGAAAAAGGTCCCTCAATAAAGGAGGTTCTCAACAACCCCGACATTTCAAAGGTTCTTTTTGTTTGACCCTACTCTTATTTTTTATTATTCATATCCATGGGTTTCGAACCGGTTTGATATTATGCAGGTTGGGTTAAATTACCTATGTTATATTTCTTCTGTTGGTGGTGCATTCGAAATTTTTTAAGATATGCAGGTTTTTTTCTTCCCCCCTACATATTTATTATGTCTTTACCTTGCAAGGATTTAAAGCCTTCTCCTTGGTTTCTAAACTATTGATAGGATAATCTTGCTTTCCTCACTACTTCATCCATTGTTTTAGGATTGTAGAACTAAATGCTTTCTTTATAAGAAACAAGAAATTTAAAAAACATTTCACTTTTTCTTTCTCATCCTTGATGTAGGGAACATAGCATAGTAAACTGGTGATTTAGCCACAAATTCATCCATAGTTAATTTTCCTAGTCTTAGCTGATGGAATTCCTTTACCTGATATTCATACTAACATTCATTTAAATATCTAGACTTCAATTATTTCTACAACTCTTTCCAAGAAACTACCTTTTCTTCCAGTATGTGCACTATTTTGACCTCCTCCCACTAAAGGGAAGCTTTCCTTTAAAGCTAAACATGGCCAATCTGGCCTTCAAATTAATATCATACTCATAAACTTGAAAGTACTTTGTCATATTGAGAATCCATGGTTCTGCATCATCCTCCTTTTCACCATCAAATGTACGGGGATTTATTTTTTTGAGTTGCCCTTGCAACTCCAGTTCTTTCTTCTTTTTTTTGTATTTGGATAAGTTTTGTCTTCTTCATCTCCACTATAAAAAAAAATTATTTCTGTCTCAACATATTTTATTTTTAGTGGTTCTATTTTTCTTCATCTCCCATTGTCTGTACTGGTCAGTGACTATATTTTTCAGTTAAATCTTTTATCATCCTTTCTTGTTCTTCACTAGCCTTCAACAATTGTTCATGATTGGTTCTAAGGCGAACCAACTCTTTTTGTAAACTTCTCACGATATCCATAAATTGAGTTGTTGGTGGGGTATTTCCTCCTCCTAACTCGACATATATTCCTTCTTCCTCTAGCGCATGTAGATTAGTTATCATATGCCATTATTTCCTATAATCTTGCTTCACCTGAGATCCTTATAGTCAACAAAACCCATCATCAGTGTAAACATTTTAAACTTTATAAACAATTCTATTCATATCTATTTAAATGTGGTGGTTCTCCGTAGGCCTAGTTTTTGAAACTGTTGCTTTGATACCATAAGTCACGTACCCCATTTTCATTACTAAATATACTCCATTTCCCATTTTTTTTTATATTTTTATTTTTGGGGGTTTCCCTATACGTATAATTATTCACATACAATCACTTTAATTTCCAATATGAAAATTATCCTTATATTTGATATATTATTCATTTACTCATTATGTTCGTTACATAATACTCACATTGAGTGTAACTCCATTTATTACTCTTAAATTTATTTTTTTATTTATGCATCATATTAAAAAAAAAATCGGTCCATAGAACTAGGCCAAACCCAAGACTATAATCATTATTGAGAATGCAACACCATCCAACTAGGTTGATATTTTGAATCTCTTTTTGGGTGATAGAGTCTCATACTCAAGATTATAGGTATAAGTGTTGTCAATATGCTTGGAATTTCTCATTTGCTACTAATATAGTTCAGTGCCAACTTTTATTCATTCCATGTTCACTTATCCAATTTATATTACCTAAGTTATACAACATTCTTAACTAGTTAAAATGACAATGTGGTGGGATACATTTTATTTTTTATGATTTACCTAAAATGTATGTGTTATTAATTTTTTTGGTTTGTAATGCACTTATCCATGGTTTTGTAACTAACACCTTATGGCTTCCAACTCTTTTCCCATACTTGGTACACATGAAATTTGATTACTTGGAGGTGCGCCTTATAAGGAATTGCCATGAATTTAAGGTGAAGTGATTAGTTCAACCACTCACTCATCTTGGTAATTTTAAAATTATTGAGAAATGGTACGTGATTGTTGCCTCTTACCTGGTCGCTTATCCTGGTCCCACCTCAGGTACCTTTGACTTACCATCACATGGCCCTTTCGTTCTTCACTATCTATGGTTCTGATAGTTTACAGAGATCTAATAATGAGTGATGGTTAGGGTTACTAATTGACTACACTATCCTCCATTCTTTTCACTATTTTCATTCTCTCCATTTTCCCCACTAGAATGTTGTGCCACCTAGTAACATGGAGGATGTGTTGGTGGGTTCTTTGTGTAGTTTAACTCCATTTGCTGGAATAAAATTGTCATAGGCATGCACCTAAGTCTCTATTTCATCGGTATTTCTAGTTCAATATGAAAAGGAGTAAATGTTAGAATGGTGTATAACTTAGGTAATATAAATTGGATAAGTGAACATCGAATGAATAAAAGTTGGCACTGAACTATATTAGTAGCACATGAGAAATTCCAACCATATTGACAACACTTATACCTACAACAAAGGGTTTTCTAACATTTACTCCTTTCCATGTTCTCAATTTCATTGTCAATGTTGAATTCATTCTCTATAACTTGTCCACTAGAGAAGTTTCTTCTAGGGAAACTTCAGCTCCTAAAGTAGTCTCAACGCTCTTCTTAAAGTGATACAAATTAGATAAGCATATTTTCTTTCATCCATCTCGATGCATTTAGAGTGGAAAAAGAGGAGGAATTAGCTCGCAGTGAGATTTTAACTGGCGGGACCTAGCTTGGCAAAACGGGGTCTAAAACCTTCTGGGAGTGTTTTAAGGCTTCAAATGATGTTTTTTGGGGGTAAAAATTTCCCACTTTATCTATCCACCCTTTCATGGTATTATACACACATAAATATTTCGAATGGCATAAGAATCAAGTCAATCAGAGTTCATATGCAAAAGTTATGCCACTCAGAAGTTGACCTTCCTGTTTTCACACCTATAGTTAACGAGGATGCCACGTCAATCCCCATTATTCATGGAAAAGGGGCTAGGCATGTGTTTGTGATGTAAAATAATATAAAAGAGTTTATTTTTGAACTGTATTTAATAGTTAATGTAGTTAAAATTAACCACTAGTAGGCTATCCGGCTACATTATAACCGAAGCACCAGGAGGTAGAGGCATTCAATTATTTTGAGAGAATTTTGTTCCATAGTTGAGGAAAGAAACCCAAGAGAGATAGGAGGTACAACAAATAGAGAGGATCTGTCCACTATAACAACCCATGGGCCACACAAATTACTTCTTTGTATTTGCAACCATATTTCCAGACAGAGAAAGAGAGTGAAGCGACCTCACTTTCTAGCTAGGTTTTCTCCCGAAAGGGATTCCTAAAGAGCATATCTTGTGTATTATATTTGTGTGAGCTTATTCTTAGTTCTCTACTTTTCTTCTTGATCTAATTTTACATGCATGCAGTAATTACATTTAATTTTATAGATCTAGAAATTAAATGAAACTGTAATAGTGTAGAATCTCAAATTTTTAGTATAATATTATCATATCTGCTGTGACGAACTATCCAGTGTAATATCCATGATAGTTTACAAATCATTTGGTATCAGATTAGATTTCTTTGCATATTTTTTGGAGATTTCATGGATCTAGATCGGTGAGGGTGAAAATTGTAAAATCCTAATCATGGGCGACGAATCTATAAACGAACCTCGTGATCGTACAAAGGTGAGGTTTTCATGGCTTGAAGAAGAAGTTGTGGATATAAAATGTAATGTAAACCTCCTCATGGAAGCCCTAAGTAATAAATTATGGATATTTGGAGAAGAAGGGGGTTCGAATGTAGAGGAAAAATCAAAACGGGGATCAGAATATTGGGAAGACACAGATAACCAGACAAAGAAAGAACCCAGAAAATATCTACCTAGTTCAAGTGTTGTGAACCAATTCCTATTTAAAGTGGAAGAAAAAGTCGATATCAAGCCATACCATAGTGAGATAAATGCTCTAAAGTTGAACCATTAGTTGCAGCAATTGGAAGTTTATTTGAGTGTCCATTAGATAGAGGAAGGGAAAAGGATCTCATTCCCGCAATTGAAATTGGAGGTCCATTCACTGACTTGGTGGGAGGGCCACATAGAAACCCTAAGGTTGGAGGGAGATCTTCTAGTGACTAAGTGGGAGTATTTCAAAACCCACATTAATTCATAGTTTTATCCCATTTGGTATGTGGAAGACCAAGGGATCTAGTGGCATTACTTAAGGCAAAAGTCGGGCCAAAGTGTGCAGGAGTACACCACAAAATTCAGAAGGGTGGCTATAATGTTGGGTATCTCTCTAAAGAACCTAGATGTAGTCGTCAAGCATTTGGGGGATCTGCATTGCCATCTATGTGAGCAAGTGATGTTTTTTCAAGCCCAAAATGGTGGATCGGGCTTGTATATAGGCACAATACCTGGAGAACATAGGCTTAAAAAGAGTGCAATCAAGTGGATTGAAGCAAAAGGAGCAACAAGAAACTTCTAAGGAGGGGAAGTAAAAGCAAAAAGAGGGAAAATATAAAAATAAGACAACCACAACACACTACTGCAAAGATCCTAGCAACCATTGCAACCACTGCAACATTGATGGCCATACAGAGGATAAGTATTGGAAGTTGCATCTAGAGCTAAACCTAAAGAATAAGAAGAAATATATTAAAAAGAATAATCTCATGGCCAGTGTAGATGTGGATGAGAAGATTGTTTGTACGTCAGTGTAGAAGGAGGTGAATCTGTGTATCCTTCAGCAACAGAGGAGAAAGAAACGACCAAACAACATGGACACTGATGGGAAGATCATTCGTATGTCAGTGAAAAAGGAGGTGAATCTAAGTATCCTTCACCATTAAGAAGAGAAAGAAATGACGAAACTCTTCCATGTAAAAAAATAGGTCAAGAAGACGAAGATTGATGCTCTATTTGACTTAAGATCACAAGAGAATCTCATTGCAGCAGATCTCATCAAGAAGTTAGGGTTGGAAGTTCATGATCATCGAGACCCATATCCACTAGGATGGGTACGTAAGGATGCAGAGATGAAGGTAAGTAACAGTGTAAAATTAGATTTACTACTACTGTAGATTTTATTGATGAAGTAGATCTAGATGTGGTTCCCCTTGATGTATGTCGAGTCATGTTTAGGAGTCCATACATGTACATGCATGATGTAATATTCATGACGAGAGCTAACCAGTACCGGATCATCAGGGATGGAAAATCACTCATCATCAATGCGTGCAAAGGCAAGTCAAAAATTTCACTAGTAAGCGCCAACCAAGCCAAGAAATGGATCAGTTCCAGTAAGAAGTATGTTTTATTATTTTTAAAAGAAGATAAGTTTGTAGAGGAGTCAATAAGAGGAAATGCATCCCTAGAGGGGTGTACTAAGAAACAAAGAAAAAATGGAGGAGTTGTTACAAGCATACAAGGATGTGTTCTGAGAGCCTAAAGGGCTACCGCCTAAGAGAGAAGTGGAGCATGAGATCCAACTATTTCCAGACTCCCCATTGCCAAAATATTTGGTTGTATAGTTAGTCTATTATAGAATCAAGTGAGGTGAAGAAATAGTTGCAAAAAATGCTAGAACAAGGTGTCATTCTACTGAGTACATCACCATATGGGTCACCCATCATAATTATGCCAAAGAAGGATGAGACTTGGCAGATGTGTATAGATTACATGGAATTGAATAAAAGCACACTCAGGAATTGATACCCCCTTCCCAGGATAGAGGATCTACTAGATCAGTTGCAGCAAGAAATATATTTCACCAAGCTGGACTTGAAGTCTAGTTATCACGAGGTTCAAGTCAAAGAAGAAGATATATGGAAGACCACCTTCAAAACCAGACAAGGTTTATATGAGTGGTTAGTTATGCCATTTGGCTAATGTAATGTAACCACTACATTTATGAGATTAATGAATGATTTATTGTGCCCTTTTATAGATTAATTTGTTATTATCTATTTGAATGATATACTGGTATATAGTGCTACCTAGGAGGAGCATGTTTCACATTTGACGCAGGTGTTGGAAACATTGAAGAAGCACCAGCTACCAGCAAATATCAAGAAGTCAGAGTTTGCACAATAGTCCTTGGTGTATTTTGGATATGTGATTGGTGGAGGAGAATTGAAGATAGGTCCTTCCAAGATGGAAGGCATCATGAAATGGATAGTGCCTACTAATTTTACTGAGGTTAGGAGTTTCACTGGAGTATCATATTACCTAAGGAAACACATAGCTTCGTTTTTAGCGGTAGTAGCACTGCTTCACACCATAACAGTAGGTGGCAAGGGTTTCTAATGGGGAAAAGGGAAATAGAACACTTTCAGTGAGTTAAATAACAAGATCAGTGAAGCATCAGTTCTGGCATTACCAAACTTACAATGACCCTTTGAATTAGAAACATATGTAAGTGAGTATGCTATGGGAGTTGTCTTGATGCAAGGAGGAAGAATCATTTGCTACCATTCTAAAGTATTTCATGGGGTGGTTCCTAACTACCATACCTATAATAAGGAGCTCTTTGCCATGGTGCAAGCTGTGAACAAGTAGAAGAACTATATAATGGGAAAGGAGACAATAATCCACACGGATCGCTAACCATTACAGTACTTACAAGCCTAGAATAAGCTACAATAGACCAGGCATTACAAATGGATGGGGATTTTATGGCAGTTTGATTTGGTGATCAAGTATAATAAGGGAAACAAAAACAAGTTGGCTAATATGATTTCAAGGCTGGCCACAACAAATATTATAGCTTTGGGGACTATTATTCACATGGATCCATTCACCCATGATGCATACAGAGAGGCATATTGAAAACATGAGGATTCCAAGGGGGTGTATCAGTAGTTGCAGATTTAGAGTCATGTGCATGATGGTGACAACACCATTTACTACCATCTATAGGATGGGTTTCTATACATGCTACATAAGCTATATGTTCCTAAAGGTGAGTGTTTGTAGCTAATTAGAGAGGTTCACATTTCCAAGGTTGCAGGTCACTTTGGTGTAGGGAACATTGTGGCTAATTTGTAGAGGTGTGTGTATTGGCCCATGATACAAGAAAAAGTAGCTAGGTTCATAAGAGGATGCATGCTTTGTTGTACCAACAAGACTAGTAATAGGAAATAGGGTTTGTATCATCCCTTACATGTACCTACTCATCCTTGGGAAAGAATTTCCATGGTTTTTGTGGGAGGTTTATTGACAACCAGGAAGGTACATGACTACCTATTCGTGGTAGTTGACAGGTTCAGCAAGATGTGTGTTTTGATGCCCTATAAAAACACCATCAACGGACAAGAAGCAACAAACTTGTTATTTGGATAGGTCTTGGTACACATTGGGATACGATGGAGCATCATTTCAGACAGGGACACAAGATTTATTAGTGCATTTTGGACTACATTGTTGGAGAGGATGGGCACAAAGTTCAAGATATCTACAACATTCCATCCATAGACAGATGGGCAAACAAATGTAGTTAATAGGAATTTGGTGCCACTTATAAGGGGTTACTACCGGAAGAATTTGAAGACCTGGGATGAAAATTTTGTATATATAAAACATTCTTATAATAGAGCAGTCCACACTTCTACAGGAAAGTTCCCATTTGAAAATTGTTTTGGATATTTTCCACCTTCACCTTTGGATATTACATATGGGAAGCAAGGAGGAGAGAAGAAATACTTACAAGAGATGCTTTGAGGGCTAAAAATTTTATAGAGAAGATCAGGAAGATCCATCTACAGGTACAAGAAACACTACAGAAGTTGCATGTGAAGTATAAGGTCAGCCATGATCAGAACAGAATAGAGAAATCATTGAAGGTGGGAGACAAAGTATGGCTAAAATTGAACAAGGAGAGGTTGTAGGGACCTGGTAAGAAAATCAAGGCTCTAAGGTATGGTTCCTTTGGGATATTGGAAAAGGTGTGTGGTAATTTTTATCCACTCAATTTACCACCATATATGTGCATTTACGGAGTTGCAAATGTGGAGAGTTTGAAACTCTATGAGCCTTCCATGCTAGATTAGGAAGACGAACATGCCCTGCCTTTTATGGAGGATTTGGCACAACACGCTTATGTAGAGTTTACAAAAGATACAATTTTGTACAAGAGTTCTAGAACTATAAGACAAAGGAAACAACACCTTTGGCAGATTGCGTTGAAGTGACAACTTCTAGGCAAAGCTAAATGGTACACAAGAGAGAAGGTGGAGGAAAAATTTCCTCACCGCATTCTGTAAAATATTTTGAGGACCAAAAACCTCCCAAAATGGAGAGGTGTGATCCAAATTGGATTAATATATTGATTTTCATCCATCTCTATGCATTTAGAGTGGAAAAAGTGAAGAAGCATATCACTGGACCATTTTTACTAGTGGGACCTAGCTTGGAAAAACATAGTATCAAACCTTTTGGGAGCGTTTTGGCGCATCAAATGACATTTTTTGGGGGTAAAACTTTGCTGCTCAAGTTCTGCACCTTTTCAATATATTCTACACACAGAAATATTTCCAACGATGCAAGAATCACATCAATCAGAGTTCGTATGGAAAATTTATGTCACTCAGAAGTTGACTTTCCTGTTTTCATGGCTATAGTTCAAGAGGATGTCTCTTCAGGCCTCATTGGAAAAGGGGCTAGCTGCTTGTTTGTGATGTAAAATACTCTATAAGAGTCAATTTTGAAACTCTAGTTAGGAGTTGATGTAGTCAAAATTAACCACTAGTAGGCTAATATGTGTTATAACTAGGCCACTAGGAGGTAGAGGCATTCAATTATTTCAAGAGAACTTTATTCCATAGTTGAAAAGATAACGAGGAGAGATAGGAAGTAGAGCACACAGAGAGAATCTATGCACTACAGCATCCCATAGGCCACTAACATTACTTCTTTGTATTTGCAACCATATTTACATATAGAGAAAGGGAGCGAACCAACCACACCTTCTAGTTGGGTTTTCTCCTGAAAGGGTTTCCCAGAGGGGAAATCTTGTGTACTATGTGTGTGTGAACTACTTTTGTCATTATCTCCCTTTCAGGTTGATTTACTTTTACATGCATGCACTAATTATAATTTATTTTACAAATCTAGAAATTAAATGAAACTCTAATAGTGTAGAATCTCAGGTTTTAAATATAATATTATAAGATATATTATGACAAACTATCCAATGGAATATCCACGACATTTTATGGATCATAAAGATGTTGGGGCAAAGAATTATCCTTAAAATACATCCAATTTCATTCCATTCACACATTTTCTCACCTCTATTCCACCACCATATCATCACATTAACTTCACTTTCATCATTATATGGGTTACCTTTGTGTTTTCCAAAACATTATTGATTCTTAGTATTTTTAAGTAAATTTATGGTTAAAATTTAGAAAATAATATGCTTATACTTATACCTAACAATTGGAATGATTTTTTTGACATATGTAGGTACAAGGGAAGCTTCTAAAGCACCCTTATGTGGCACTCTATGTTCAAATTCGAATTTGAGAAGATCACGAACCTCATGGATAAGATCATGGGCCTCATGGAGAAGATCATGGAGGATAGGGTTATATGTCACCACTGGTTGAGAGATATGTGGATTTGAAGAGGGAATAGTGGATCATCATTATGAGTTTGTTATCATAACTTTTGTATAAATAGGAGTGTTATCTCCTTCATTTGTAACTTTGGAATTTAGAATTTAGAATTGAGAAGTTAGAATTTGGAATCATTGTAATGGAGATTTTAGATCCTCTTGGGATGCAGAATTTGAAATTGATGATAAATAAAATGGATCTTCTTTGATCTTCTATATTTGACTTCTCTTTTGATATGCTTGTGAATCCTTCGAAGGGCCCCCATTGTTTTGCAAGTACACTTTTGTTTTGGAAAGCTTTCATTTTATGTTTGTTTGTAAATTTCATTAGGATCATATGTTTGAAATATTAACGAATGACCTTTTGTAAGAAAGTATTAATGTTTCTTTCAATGAATCTAATTTGTTATTTAATGTTTAATTTCATTAGTTTAAATAGTTTGTTGATTAAGATGATTAGAAATATTAATGAGCAGTCTCCTATAAGGGAGCTTTAATATTTTTTACACTTGTCACAATGTCTTTATATTTCATTTTGATTAAATGACTAAATAGGTGTTGGAGATCCCAATGAAAGACCAGCTCCTGTAAGGGAGCTTTGGCGTTTCTTCACCTAGCTTAGCTTAGTTTGTCTCTAAGTCTATATATATTTGATGATCCTCGAAGTTTACTTACCTGGATTGATACTAAGTGAAACTCTAATTTGCATCCAAATTTTAGACCAAACAAAAGGTATGCAATTTATTTCCATCTTTTCTTCATCTCTTCCTTGTTTCAATCTTGATAGCTTTGAGATGGGTCATTATGATTTTTTTCATCGATTTACTATGTTTGTCTCTCCTTGGCTCATATAGGTATGTCCAGGTACATGCACTAGAGGAAACACTACTACTTTGTTCTCTATTCATCTCGGGACACCTAAGGAACAAAATTTGTAATTGACTAAGTGCCTTCTTCTTCTACCTTGAATTTGGTTTGATGAACGAGAAAAGGCTTCTAAAAGGGAAAATCCCTCTATTTATTTTCCATAGTGTACTCCTATTCTTTGGGGGGACTATTATTACATTCTAATTCCAATAGTAGAGTATGTGTCTCTATGGTATTGAAGGGTTTCCTCTTCCTAGATCTCTCCTCTCAGAGGTGTTGGCTCTAGCTCAAAATCACCTTGTCACCTTCATTTATCTTTATTTTCATTGTTTTCGACTGGAATATTTCAAAGCACACAATACAGTTTGAATTTAGCTATGGTTTAGATGAAACCCTCTTAGGTTTTTATTCTTTTGTTGTGTAAGATGTTAATATAAGGGTACACTTTAGATTTAATCCCATTTTTAAATTGGTTATCCTACATCTTGTATGTATATAAAAGCGAGTACCATTTTTATTCACTTTCATATATATAGTTTACATTAGAAATTAGCTCACTATGATGTATGAAATTTAGTCCTCTTCTTAAATTTATATCTTGTTTCTTTCCCTTTCAGCATTGTGTTGACGATATGTGTGATAATGGTTTTTATTTTGTTTTTAGGTATGGAACCCTGAGGATAGTGATTGTAAGAAATGCAATGTGTTGGGTGTTACTACCATTACGACGTCTCAATAACTCCTCTCTAAATTTTATTCATGTCTCAGGTTAGCACCCTCCAACATGCTTACCTCTACTTGCAATGAAATAACATCTTACTCTTGATATTTTCCACAATTGCACCCATTTTAGAAGTTCTACTTGCTTGGAAATATAAGGAAATTGGGGTTTGAACCACAAATAGGATTAGCTCATAATTTGTTACTGGACATTGACTATTAACGAATGCTTGACTTGCTTATTTTTAACTCTAGCAAACAATACATCGCTATGATCTTATTTAATAATAATCAAAATGTTTATATACTCTATTTTGCTCCAATTGAGCACTTGTTTTGATTTTTTTTATTTATGATAAATCCATGGAGTCTTGCTAATTCAATGAATTGTTGGCCAAATGTGATAGCCTGAGCTTTATTGTAGCACCCTCCTCCGACACTTATCTAAGCCTACCGGTCCACCAGGGTAAATATATGACGAAGATTTACTATGGTATGATTAAAGTCCTTAAGTGTAGTTAGGGAAGTGGAACTGACAAGCAAACACTCTATAGACCTCCCTCAGGTGCTACATGACCCTACAGAGCTAATCCACCTATCTAGGTGCCCAACCCCTGAGTCAACTTAGCCTTTCAATGTATTAAACCCCCAGTCAATCCCATGACATAGGCGTACATGCAACTTAGATCCTCCAGTCGCTCCTACAATGTGTACAAGGGAGAGACTATGGTCCTTTCAGCTAGTTATGTGCCAAAGACTTTGAGATTTAAGCGACCTTTTTAGGGCTAGTCTCCAAACCATTTGCTGAAACTTGATGAGAGTTTCCAAGATAATAAATTACATCAATACAAAGCCTATAATACAAAACTTGATCAAGGACTTGACATAGCTAAGCCAACCATGATAGGCATTTCATTAAACATGTCACAAATATGTAATGTACAAGTCATAACAATAGATTTGAGTATAGAAGTATCATACTTATATGAGAATTGCTAATAAGCATTGATGCCTTATCACATTAGTTTCATTATCATATATTAGGTCACATATTCATTGTTCATTAATATAGAAATCAAAACATGATGAGAGCCATACATCATGATTGTCATAAAACATGTGTATAACCAACAAATAACCAGAGATATATCAATGAGGAAATAACCATTAAAGCCACATAACATCAATCACCTTTACTCATGAATATACCAAGGGAAGAATCTCTTATTAACATATGTAAAATGTATCCTAAGTCTACGAATTCCACGTACCACTTGACCATAGACTAGGCTGAACTAAATCTCTCTTTTAGCTAGTCAACCTTACACCATATTCCAAGAATGAATGTGGGATCTCATGGAAAACATATAAAAAAACCAAACTAGTCCTTCTAGAGGCCAACCACCTCAACCCTCAACCATTTATTCGACCTCACAATCAGACATCACTAACAATTAGTAGATCGGTCTCTACCCAAGTTGTCAAGAGCTCCAAAGCATTTGTTCCAACCTGCCTTCTGGGACTAGTAACTTGACCCACAACTTTCATCGGGGTCCAACTAGGGCTTCTAGGACTAGTAACTCACACCATCAAGGGCTTTAAGATTATTTGTCCAACCAAGCCTTCCAAGACTAGTAACTCAAACCAAGTTGTTATAGGAATTCTAGAGCGTTTGTCCAACCAAGGTTTCTAGGAACTTATAATTCAACCCACAGCCAAATGAACAAGAAAAATCAACCAAGGAAAAGTAAAGTAAAACCCACAACATCATGGCTATCCAAGAAATGACAAGGCTAGGAAAAACCACTGTCAATTCAGGAAATCCTCCATCTCAATGATGGATTGTAATTGAATAACTGCATGCATATGACATGCATGCCAAAACTAGGAAGGAAATCATACATGGAACTCAATACCTACAAAGGCATTCAGCTGTAGCTAATGATCCCGTTGTCATCTTGCACTTTCCTACTTTTCCTTTGCTTTCTTTCCCCAAATCACAAGTATGCCACACTCCTCCAAGAGTGCTCCAAGAAACTCTAAGTGCCCAAGAGTATGAGAGAGAGAATAGAAGAGAGATCCACTGTAGAATTGACAAAATCTTGCCAACTGATCCTCAGAAGCCCTTTTATTAATGAGGCCTCTAAATTCTTCAATTTTCCATTATTTTCCTTCATTTTCCTCCTCACAACGTGTGACCTTTCACCTTCCCTTTCTCCTAATTCCCATTATTTTCGTAAATAAAATGCCAATAAATGTTTCATGCCTTTCTGAAGACTTCACCATTTCCTTTGCCAATTTAATTAGCCATAAGAAACAAAATGAACAACACTAGGATATTTTTCCCACCATTCATCATGGAATACGTGTCCCATGACCTTGGCCTTATATTTTTTTACATGGATTTTTGACAAGGGATGTTACAGAACCTTCCCCCTTGTGGGAACATAGTCCTTTGTGTTCAAGGACCCTTATACAGCAAATACTCATGTTTTCTATGTATCTTTATAACATAGCTCGATACAACATTTACAATGACAACCTGCTGAACACATGACAACCATGCCATTTACTAGAGATTTATAACAAAACTGATTATGGTATTTACAATAACGGCCACATTTACTCATGCACATTTGCTTCAACAAAAAAATAACAATATTGTCTATGGAGCTTTATAAATCCACCTCGATACAACATTTACAATAATATACACATATAGACATATCCACATTTTCTCAACCAATAAATAAAGGATACGATGCTTACATTAGCATCAATGTAATCCATAGGCTCGCACCTCCACCCTCAAAGTAGTACGAGGTTTCACCTCCTTCCTAGGAACACTTCCAAAGTCAAAGTCCACATCCAATGTCCAAAACTAGAATCCCATGCTACCACACTGTCAATGAATAGTTACTGGCTTATTGCTCCAAGGCACACTCCTGATGTGCATCTCGTTCCATTTGGTAATGCTAAAGACAAAAACAAATCCATTCCTTGACATTCCCTTGTTTGTCACATAGTCCCTCAAGAAATCCAGTCCCTTTTCGTACAGTCACACACCTTCTAGGTTTTGCGAGCATCCCCTTCTCTACTACATAGTCCCTCAGGCAACCCCTCCCTTCACAAGGACTCCTTTGATCAAAAGGTCAAATAACCAATGCATATACCTGCATCAAAATTGTCATACCACTCATATCATGCTCATGGAAATCAATGGACACTATTAGGTACCAATGTCCTACAACGACCCTACTCCTGAATTGCTTTACATTCATATTATTGCTTCTTCCAATTTGTTTTGTTGTTGCTACTAATTCTTGCAGTCAATTTCAACCACCCAACTAGGCATTTCATGCTTTCCTGTACCAAGTGCATAATTTTCTTTAGACTCAAAATATATTGAAATAATTTAAATCATAGCTCATTGGTAGCTCATCAATAAGGTACACTTGAAGCTCTGTTTACTTCCTGTCATAGAGAGTTAAACTAATTGTGTGATCAAATCATCATGAATAAACATATCACATCCAATTAGCTCAAAACACAACCAACATATATTGAAATCATATATTACATGTAACCATCATAAACCATAATCATAAATCACATGCATAATAAAATTGAAATAAAATAGTGATACTTATCCTTTAATCATTCCTTTTCTTCTACCTTTTTCCTTTGTCTTTTTGTAAAAACAATGGATTGGTTGCCACACTGAATAAATAGCTAGTGCCTTTTTCTTTTCTTTAATCACGTACACATACACAATGTACATTAAAACACATACATCCACACACCACATATGACACCACACAATGCATACACCTACACTTGATATACACCACGACACATACACCTACACCCGGTGTATAACTCAACACAATATATACAAAAGTTCAACATAATGAATACACATGTGATAATATGAGGACTACATAATGCACATACATAGTCCTACATGCCCGCAACACAACATGTACGACATGCACAAAATACCACATGTACACTAGCAGCATACATACAACATGTACACAATACCACCTGTACATAGCACCACCTCCACAACGTGTACACAACACCACTTGCACAACATGTACATAATGTCACATGTACCCTGCAGCACTTATACAACATGTACACAACACCACATGCATGACATGTACACAACACCACAAGTACACAATGCCACATGCACAACATGTACACAACACCGCCTACACACAACACCACATGTAAAATGAGGCACACAACACCATATGTACATAGCACCACATGTACAACATGAACACAACACCGTATGTGCATAGCACTTCATATACAACATGTACATATCATCATATGTACACAACACCACATATCGAACATGTGCATAGCACCATATGTAGACAACAGAACATATCCATCATGCGCATGGTACAATATGTACACAATACCACATACTCAACATGTACATAGCACCATCCATACCCAGCACTGCATATGAAATATACACACAACACCATATATACAACATGCACACAACACCATATGTATATAATATTACATATTCTACATGTACACAACACTATTACTTCACATCCTAATAACACACTATCTCTACCAAGAAACCTTTCTTCTAGTGTCTCTATGTCATCCATGATTATCCTAGCATGCCACAGATCACGTAGTTTTCATTCTGCAGATGTATATCTCAACATTACCTATCCAAAATATAGGTGTAGTATAAAAACATATTATCAACTCATATCCACGTGATTCTGACCTCATATATTTTTCAGGACTACTCTTCGCACTTGATTTCCATAAGAGTAAGAACCTCTTTCATGCCATTCACCTACATAATCAATCATTCCTCCACAAGAATGATCCTTGACAACCTAGTCAGATAGTGATATAGATAGATACATGCGTAGATACATATACATAAACATTAGCATAAAAAAATCATTATCCTATCTGAAAATGGCATATATACACAAACATATACATATAAACATTAGCATTAAACAACCATGAACTGTGATGACGCTATCAGACATGAAATACTTACATGCATGCATGTATACATATATAGACATCAGCATAATCATGATCACAACATAATTACCAAATATCATAAGGTTAAGGTTAAGAGAACTCCCTTTAGCCATTCACAACATTAAGAACAGTAGTTTCCAACATAGCCAAGGCATCAAATGCCTCACATCTATTCGCATTACCTTTCTCATGTCTATATTGCGACTGTCCATTTACCACAATGGACCCAACCAATCCATTTGGTTGTCACACTCTTATCTTTAGTTTCCCTTTATTCATGCATTGGGCTTCATCCAAGTCTTACATTACCTTCTAGGTTTCATTTAGCTTTCCCCGAGCTCCACTAACTTTCCTCTTTCCCAAACCAATTCCAAAGACTCTTAGAACATAAAATAAAAGAGAAAGAACAAACAAGAAGAAAACAATGAAAACCAATAGAAATGTGACATCAAAAACAAAGTGGTATGGTCATACAACAGAGGTAACCAAAGTCATAAATCAAGTGCAACAAATCACAAAAGACCAAAACCACAAGATTGGAAACAAACATTGTGACTCAATCCACATGGTTCCCAATGCTTCCAAAGGAAAGCTCAACCTAAGCCTTCTCTAAGATTTCTTGGAAGTCTCATTTGTCATACAATTCCTTGCATCATACTACCATAAACACATAATTTTAGTGCATAAACAAATATAAAGTTATACCAGTTATCTTACCTTGTTGTGTCAAGCATGTTTCCTTATAATTGGACACATCCATGCCATCTCTCAAGGGACTTTGATTCCCTTAATAGGTCCATCTATAACTAGAAACTAGCTAATATACAAGTCAAATACATGTTTTGGAATACAACATATATCCACATAAGGTCAAACAAAATCTAGGGTAAGAAGACTGCCTTTATTCATGTAAGCACTCATTCATTTCGAATTACTATTCCCAAACATTACCAAAGGAGTTATTACCCAATTCCTTTATTTTATCTTACTTCAATCGAGTCCTACTATGCACTGTCACATCACCCAAATGTTACTTATATAGACACATCAACTATTATCTTGTCAAGCTAATACCAAGCATGTTTCCCTGCAACTACTCACACATGGCAGTCTCACATTGCAAAGATCAAGACATCATGTATATTAATTTGAAATCAACCTTTACCAAGTCTAACAACCAGGTAAAAATCAACTAACAATCATAAGACGCAATGCTAATTTATCATCTACTTACACTCAAGTACATATCAGTCACCTCAACCCATATGTATTAGTACAACCATCTTAAAACAAGATCATTCCTTCATGCAAACTTAGAGATGCAAACTAATATCATGCAATTAATCAAACATTCAAACAAACTATAAATGTACCATGTTAGATAAATTAACTAGATGAAGTAGCAGACACTAAACACTCAAACAACAAATAAGTGACACAAGCAAACTCATACCTAAATGTATATCATGGGAGGCTATCTTATATGCACAATCAATCTAGATTAACATGATATAACTTCAAAAACACATAAATGTGTACATACATAAGGCCATGATATCCATAACAATAACTGGCTAACATGTTCACATCATAAACTCATAAACAATTTTCATTGATGCATAACAATCACATATTCACAATCAGTCTAGATTATACAACAAACTATCATAATTAGGTCAACTCATACCTGAATGTCATACCATAACCATCTACATAGAACAATCGAGGTCAACACAATACATACAACATCAAGATCTTAATGAAATAACCCTAATCATCAAGTTAGCGAACATATACAAGAAACAAGTTGACATATAACATAATCATCAATCTAGCTATCATACAATGCTCAACAAGTTAACATATAACATAATCATCAAGTTAACTAACATAAAACAACAACAACAATGCATATAACAACAACTTACTATAATTCATGACAATTTGATGCATGTGCATATGACCACACTGATTCACTATCATCTACCATGCATGTAACCATAACAAAAATAAAATGATAGAGATTTGTATAACCCTAATTCATATAATAATCCATTAACTAACATACCTACATGCAAAACATACACTAGTGGTATGACGACTTTCTCTTACCCCGAAAGTCTAGTGTTGCAATCTCACTTTGATGATCTGCACTCCTTCTCTATCTCAGCCAACACATTCACATATAACAAACAAAAACATCATAATGACACAAAGTATATATAATGACCTTGCAATGCATATCTACCCTATTATACACACATAATCATAACCATGGCAATGCATGCACTACAACCTATAGACACTGACATGCATAAAATGTTCATATACCACTGACATGCAATCATGACAAACATATCCCAACAACACATCATCAACTCATAAACGGAAACACAACTGTAAAAATGACCACCATCATGCATACAGAACAAGAACATGTACAACCTACAGCTGCCCATGACAACTACATTCCTCCCATCCAGTCCAAGTGTTGAACCATGCCTTTGATACCACTCTATAACACCCTCCTCTGACACTTACCCAAGCTTACTAGTCCACTGGGGTAAATATCGGACAAATAGTTTATATGATATGATTCAAATCCTTAAGTGCAGTTAAGTAAGTGGAACTAACAAGCCAACACTTTACAGACCTCTCTTAGGTGCTACAGGCCCCCTAGGAGTTAGTCCACCACTCAAGGTGCCCAACCCTTGAGTCAACCTAGGCTTTCAATGAATTAAACCCCCATTTAATCACATCACATGGGAATGCATGTGACTCAGACCATCTAGTCACTCTCACAATGCATACAAGGGAGAGACTGAAGTCTTTATCATTTAGTTTTGTGCCAGAGAGTCTGAGATTTTAGCCACTTTTTTAGGGCTAGTCTCCAAACTGCTTACTGAAACTTGATGAGACTTTGGAAGAAAATAAATGACACCAACACAAAGCCTTTAGCACAAAAATTGTTAAAAGACTTGATCTAACCAAGCTCAACCATGATAGGAATTTCATCAAACATGTCACTAATATGCAATCTACAATTCATAACAATAGATCCAAGCATAGGGGTCTCATACTTATTTGAGAATCACTATGAAGTATTGATGCCTTATCACATTAGTTGCATTATCATCTATTAGGCCACATATTCATTGTTCATTAACTTACAAATCAAAACATGATGAGATGCATACATCATCAATGTCATAAAACATTCTTATAACCTCCAAATAACCACAGATATATTAATGAGGAAATAACCATTAAAGCTACTTAACATCAAGTACCCTTGCTCATGAATATAAAAAGGGAAGAATATCTTATTAACATATGTAAAAGGAAGCTAGGTCTAGACTTCCACATACCACCTAACCATAGAATATGATGAACCAAATGTCTCTTTTAGCCAATCACCCCCGTGTCATATTCAGAGCATGAATGTGGGATCTCATGGAAAACATCCAACCAAACCAAACTAGGGCTTCTAAAGGCCAACCACCTCAACCCTAAACCAGTGATTCCACCTCACGGTCAGACATCAGTAACCATCACCATATCGGTCCCTACCCAATTTTTCTAGGGCTCAAGAGCATTTGTTCCAACCTGACCTCAACGACTACTAACTCAACCCACAACTGCCACTAGGCTTCTAGAGAATTTTTCCAACCAAGGATTTTAGGACTAGTAACTGAACCTACCAAGGGCTTCTAGAACATTTTTCCAAAAAAGGCTTCCAGGAGTAGTAACTCAACCCAAGTTTTTATAGGGCTTCCTGAGCATTTTTCTAACCAAGGCTTTAGGAACTAATAACTCAACCCATCGGTAAAGGCACAAGAAAACCGACCAGAAAATAAAAACTAAAACTTGAAACACCATGGCTATCTAGGAAATGGAAAGGATAGGAAAATCCACTGTCAATCCAAGAAATCCTCCGTGCAAATTACATATCATAACCAAAAAACCATATGCATATTCCAAGCAGGCCAAAACTAGTAAGGAAATTATACATGCAACTCGATACTTGCAAAGAAATCTAGATGTCATTTTTTATCTCAATGTCCTCGTGCACTTTCCCACTTTTCCTTTACCTTCTTGTTCCAAATCCCAAGCATCCTTTGGAAAGAGTGCTCCAATAAATTCTAAGTGTCTAAGAGTATGAGAGAGAGAATAGAAGAGAGATCCACCATAGAACTGACAAAATCTTTCCAATTCATCCTTAGAATCATTTTTATTAATGAGGCCTATAATTTATTTAATTTTTAGTTATTTTCTTTCATTTTCCTCCTCACATGCAATTTGTGTCCTTCGACCTTTCTTTTCTACTAATTTTCATTATTTTCAGAAAAAAAATTCCAGTAAACGTTTCATGCCTTTCCAAATTCTTTTCAATTGACTTTGACAATTTCCTTAGTCATAATAAACCAAATGAACACCCACTGGGATAGTTTTCCCACCATTCAACTTGGAATACATGTCCCATGACCTTGGTCTTATATGTTTCCACATGGATTTTTGACCAGGGTTGTTACATTTCTATTATTCACAATCATTCTTGTAACTTATACTAAAAGGGTTATAAATTCATAATCACAGAAATATGTACCTATTCCCAGTATGTTGACTATATGGTTACTATATTCATTTTCTTAGTTTTGGTATCTGGTTAGTTTTGTTTGGTCCCTGTATATGTATGTATGTACTATGTACTCCAGAAGAATATTAATTTCTCAGAATAAAAGAACATTTAGTACGTTATTATAGTTGTATATTTATATGATCTAGGTGGATATTGGTGGCCACTCGGCTATTCCACTTAGACCCCCACCATTGCTTCTTTCAGTTTTTTAGTTTCCTTATTTATAGCACAATTTACTAGTTTTGGTAGTTTTTCGGGTCCCGAACTTTCGGAGTTGTTTTGAAGCCCTCAATGACATTTTTCATGAAAACTAGGACCAACATGGGCTGTGGACCAATGTTGTTCACTCAAAAGTTGTATTTATGACCCCAAGAATTTGATGTACCAATTTACCCAAATGGGGCCCATAGTTTGGCACTTAATATCCTAGGGTTAGGTTTTTGGATGTTTAGGTTTTCCATTGTTTCTCAACAATAAATAGGCCTTTGAGCCTCATTGTAACACAGTTCAGAGGCATGTAGCCACCACATCTCTTCTTAGAGATAAGCTACCATCACCGAGCTAGTCTCATTTCCATACTCTTTGTAAGCATATTTCATTATTTGATATTAATCAAAGGAAGTGATATTTCTACTGCACCTCAATATTTATGGTTATATCTATAATTTGTTGCATTCCTATTTAAATCCAGATCAGTGGTATAAAAGTGGTCTGCCCTTTCTTTGTTTTTCTTTGCATGTCCCCAATGAGGTCGAGATGTAAGGAGTTAGGGCTTGAACTGGTCGAACCTTTGCAAGACTAGCCTTGTAAATCTCGATAGCCTCCCATGGAAAAAGAAAAGAAGATGAGGGGTTAGGAGATCCTATCAAAATCTTGCTTGAAGAAGCCCTTGAGGGAAAAGGAATGTATTGATGAACAAATTTGCCCAGATCATTTAGCGGATACCAAGGGCGACACATCTACTTCTAGCAGCTACTCTGGAAGAGCCACACCCTTTAAGATACAAGTTAACTTTGACATTCTTATATTTGAGGGTCAGATAGATGCATACATTGTAGATAAATGGTTAAATCTGCTAGAAGTATATTTTTTCGTTCATGATTTTTCCAGCTAGGAAAAGATCACTTTTGCAGTTCTCAAAGTAGCCCCCCACGTCAAGGACTGGTGGGAAACCTACTACAAGCAGAAGGATGAAATTACGACCTCACTGTTTTCAGCCATACCCACTTAGAATTCATTTCGTGATGCCATCAAGGAGTAGTACTACTCTGTCAGAAGCGATGGGGACAAATATAGAAAGTGGACCATGCTGTGGCAGGGAAGGGACCAAGATGTGTTCGAGTTTACCAATATTTTTCATACGCTTCGCACAAAGTTGGATATCAAGGACCATGAGCAGCATTTGGTAATCAAATACCATGGCTACCTACAAAGGTACATCCAGGACGAGATAGAGTTCCTGGAAATCTCATCACTGGACATGGCGTATCGATACACTGTCAAGATCGAGAAAGAGTTTAAATAGAAGAAGTGAGACTTTGTATCCGCAAATCCAAATCAAGGGCAAGGCTTCCCCAGACCGCTAAACCAAGGAAAAGTCCAAGATGGTGTGACACAAGACAGGCTGCCAAAGTTGCAAGAATAGAACAACACCACAAAGTCAAAGGACACAGGAAAGATGTGTGAGTTCCATAGGAGACCCACTCATAACACAGAGTGTCGAGCCGTGTAGTCACTGGTGGCTGAGATGAAGGCTTCAGAATTAGGTGCATGTTTTGAACCTAAGTCAGAACCCAACAAGAGGAATGACAACGAGAAGTAGATCATTGATGTTGAGCCCAACATCAATGTTGCCACTGCCAAGATCCAGAAGAATGAGCCCAAAGATCCAGAGAAGGGGTAGCTTCTTTTCCACTCACAAATGTGTGTGAAGGGTTCACCACTGCAATTCATTGTCGATAGCGGCAGCCAAAAGAACCTCATTTCAGTAGAGGTCATGAAGAGTTTGGGCCTACTGACCGTATTACACCCACAACCATACAACACCGGGTGGCTTCACCAAGGACGAGATCTTTGAGTCTTCCAGTAATGTCACCTTCCCTACAACATCAAGCCCTTCATAGATGAGGTATTGTGTGATGTTGCACCTCTTTTTGTTTGTGATGTATTATCAGGCCAACCATACTTGTGGAAGCGACATGCTGCGTATGAGTC
The DNA here is from genome assembly GCA_000404065.3 of Pinus taeda. NCBI lineage: Eukaryota > Viridiplantae > Streptophyta > Pinopsida > Pinales > Pinaceae > Pinus > Pinus taeda. The sequence goes on along the minus strand of APFE031701349.1, from coordinate 139,131 downwards.
AATGGCTCACACTATTATTATTTCTTTGGATAATTCATTATATAGGATACAGAGGTAGCCTCACCTACCACCACCTCTTTGATCTCTGCTAAGAAATACAGTAAGATCGTTTCCCATACTAGGAAATTTGTTTTCTTTCTGGTTCACTCTCAAAGTATTTGGATGATTGTAGCCACATCCATGGCCTCCAGGAAGGGCTCCTCCATGCAGCAGAAGCAGGGGGATGTGGTCATGAAAGAATACAGGAACATCTTCTCCTCAACCACAGGGGTACCATTGAACTATTAGGTCAATCCTACCTTTTTCTCCCATAGTGATTTATTTCACCCAAACTTAGTATATTTCTCCAATTAAGTGATTTATTATGATATTTCATTGCCATGAAATTAAATCCAATTGTTTTCTAATTATTTTCTCGTAGGTATGTTTAGGATATTTTTAGGGAAGATTCATTTTTTACTTAACCACCATCCATTGTTTCAAACTAGCAAGAAAATATTCTAACTCTAGTGCTCTTTTCCTAAGTGTTTTCCAACATTTTCATCTATTAATAATAATTAATCATTTACATCATAATAATTAAATTGATTCCATCATCAACACATTTTAAACATAGCTTCCATATCCATCCATTCTAAAATTAGTCCATGTCTAAAAATGTCAACATTAACATAGAAAACAGAGGGGTGTTACACAGATATTAGGATAAACTAGAAAATAGTACTTGGTAGATTCTTAGCAAGTTCACCTTTGGTATACTTGGTATTTCTTTATATATAGAATCCAATACCTATAATATGTTTCTAAAATCTAGGAGAAAGAATAATTCTAATAGCCATTAAAATATCAGAAGATACAAAATGCATTAATGTATCCTTTTGCAAAACCACTGGATACTCTGTAGAGTGTCAAAGATAGTATAGGATGTTGGTGAAATTATGATGTCCCTAAAGTTTTTAATTTTCTATCAATAAATTTTGCACATTGTATAATTCCATATGATCTTACATCCATTCCTAGGCATCAGCAGTGGGATTGCCCAAATTTCTAGGAACATCCACCCATAAGTGTGTGTGAATACTAGGAAACCCCAAACCACCAACTAGGACATGAGCTAGGCTAGTTAGGATGCAAAGTAGGCATGGCATAGGAACACACACACTTTTAAAGGAAAACTCAAAATTCTTAAGGAAATGCACATGGTCTTAGTAGTTTGCACTATTTCATCATAAATTTTATAAGCTTGAGTTCCCTTTCTCCCTCATTTTGGGCTATTGCCTCCATGGTATACTCTGAGTAAAAAATCAACAAATTTGATCTTCTTTATGAAGATTCCAAAAAAGATTTTTTTTTTTTTTCTTTTGAAAACATGGTTTCGAACTATAAAAATAAACCTATATAATTTCCTAACAGCAATTTTGTTACTATGTAGAATAATAAATAAAAACCCAAGCCCACCTTCAATAAGCATAAATGTAGAATAACCAACCCCAACCTTGAATAAGGAAATCCCACTATCGAAATTGATGCATCCTTCATCTCCAAAACACTTAAGATCCCTCAATACTATCTCTAGAAAGTTTGTTAAATTCAATTTTATATGTAATTCCCAAATGATATAAACTAATATTTAAATAATATTTTTAGGATATATCAATACTATAAAACATGTCTAAATAAAGACTAAAACTAAAGACATGAATATTACCAAATTAGATTTGATATTATTCTTCACTAACATAAGGAACAACAAATAAGTTACCTATGAATAATAATGACATTTTTATTAACTACTACAACTGATAACCATTTCAAAAACATTCGATGGATAGGTGCTTCATGATTTTTGATAAACTTGCTTATAATAATAGAGATGCACCCCTCTATCTCTTAAGCAAATTATGGGTAGATTCCATGCTACAACTCACCATCACATGAGGTCCTCGTTCAAGTAGACAAAGGACTAACACTCTTTCTTAGAATCTTCCAATAGTGGATAACATTATTGAAACCTATACTAAATAGCCACCTTAACCTTCATGTTGGTGTAGTGTGGCACCTTGGTAGGATCATCACACCAAGTGGCCAATAGGTGATGTTGTAGGAGCGATTATACCATAAATATTTGGCGCATGGCTCAATAAGGAGAGGTTGCATGGAGTTGCATCTGGCCATCATTGATGTAGTAGAGGCCACATGGAAGCTCATGTGGCCATTATAGATCCACTATTTGCAAACAAACTTGCTATGGGCTGGAGGCCATTTGACAATAGATTTGTATGTAGGAGATGATTATTTTGACCACCATATATATATATATATATATATATAATTGTCCATTTACTTTATATATCTTCTTATTTATTATTTATTTTATTTGCTATTGGTACACCTTGATAACACTCTTCCAACCATGAAAAATGCATCAATTCCAAATTTTGTTGTAGAGATTATAGTGGAAACTATTTTTTCATTTGGTGTACCACATACTTAGGTATGACGAATAAAAATTATCCCTCCTTAATTTATTTTAGTTATATGTTATCAATCCATGTTATGAATTATTTTATTTTTGGAATAGTTATGGTTCTCTCTTCACATTTACATACATTTTGGTGACATTAAGTGAGGATCTATGACCACCTAGGATGGATATATCGTCACCTCAGTAGGTATCATGTCTCAACATAAAATTTGTAAATGTTTATTTTGCTATCTTATTTTTTTAAAATTATCAAAAATATTATAAATGTGCATCGAAGTTGTGCTCTTTTCAAATTTATACACTATGTCATCGAGGTATCATTAACCATCATCCACTATGCCCCCATCACATGTCACTCATGATGGTCACTTTTCCCCATTTTTAAGGATCCGACTTACCTCCATTGTGAAATTTTTGTCATTGTCAAAAATATAGGGGTAAATTTGTACCTACCTCCACTAGTTTTTTGATCCCTTTCATCCACACATGATACATCCATAGAGAATCCAATTTTATACCCTGTTTTAGCTTCCATTACTTCATCCCCAATGGTTTCTCCACAGTGCCCCCATCCACATCCGTAAGACCATTATACCATGATGGAAATTCAGTGAATGCAATAGTATATGTCTCCTTTGTGAAGGTTATGCAATCTATTTCTCGAGCTACTATAGTATATATTTCATTTCTCAAGACACTCAAGGTGATATCATTCATTCTTTAATCTTTTATGTATCATGAAATGAAAAAATTTCAACATTTTTATTTAATTACCATGCTTTCAAACTTGTAACTATTGTAGGGTGGTAAATCAGAGAGTTTGGGGCGATAGAGGAGAAACCACCTTCCCAACTAATTGTATCATCTGTGGTGAGCTTTCTTGGTGTGAATGTTGGAAATACAAAGAGGGGGGGTGAATCATTATTTCTTTTTCGTACTACTGTTTTACCAGTTAAAACATTTATATATAGAAAACAAGATGAACAACAAGAATAAATGATTTTATTCGTATAATCTTTGCAGTAAAATAGATACAATATATAAGTAGTTGCAATCAGTTTCCAAGCACCAAATTGGACTTTTGTGAGGCTCCAACCTCGAGAGCTCCAACTCTATTTTACCAAGGCAACAATCTTAGACTTAAGAGCACCAACTCCAAAATACTTCAATCCTTCGAGTTCCTGAGACACCAGTCCAAAGGAAACCAATCCTTCTTACTTCTAAGGCACCAATCCAAAGAACTCCAATCCTTCTTACTTCTGAGGCACTAGCCCCAAGGACTCCAATCCTACTTACTTCTGAAGCACCAGACCCAAGGGTTCCAAACCAATCTTGTAAAGGAACATTTGATAGTAATGTTCTGCTCTAAAAAAACTTCATTACTGAGTTCTGTCTGTTTACAGCTTCACTATAGTCTCCATGCTACATCATCAATGACAACCAATCTTCTCATGAAGGAGTCTTTACAACTCTTCATACTGTCCACACAGAGTCTCCAATAGCCTTTGTGATCTATGATAATGTCTTCACACAGCTTTAGTCAGTCTACTATTAGCTGCACTAAGCTCTATATAAAGAAAAACATTTTGTTCAAGCATCTATTCTAATGTCACAATGAATGCTTCAGCTTGACTACTTCTCTGCTGGCTACTTCTCCCTTCAAACAATGTTAGACAAAACTTTATTCACTACATCATAGAGTTATTCATCACACTCCAGTGTATACCTGATTTATTCATCATAGGTTTGAGTCTTTCACAGGGTGATACAATCAGTAGAGATGCTCATCCTTTGAGTTCCTCCTTTCCTGTTGGTCCTTCAACCCTTTCCTATTCTGTTGGACCCTCACGCTGCCTCTATTTCCTCCAGCTTATTTTAACAACATTGAACTACCATCTATCTTTTGCTTTTCCCATTTTTATGCATTCCTCATGCCTCTCTCTATTGGTTTCCTTTTTTTGCTAGCTCTTCAGCTTTCTCCTCAGTCTCTGTAGTTTCCTCTATATTGCTTGATCCTTCGACTCCCCTCCTTGGTCATTGTGGCTTCCTCTGTCTATTCATGCTCACAAACTCTCCTAAGACAAGTTGATTCAACGATGAGGCCCGAATAATACATAGAGAACACATATTCCAAGTTAAAAATGTAATAGCGCTCCTTTTTTCCATCCTCATGTACATACACAGGATTTTTCCATTTTAATAGAGATGATTGTACCAATCAGGATGACCTATGCCTACCATGTCACCATCACAAGTGCAATCGGCATCATTCTGCCTACTAAATGATCGTTCAGGCCTCCTAAATTATCGAAACTATTATCATATGCATTTTGGCCCTTCAAATATCACACAATACATTTTTGAGTTACACAGGAAATATATGAAAAACCAAGAGTGAAGCGTTAAGGGTGGACTTAAAAAATATTTATCTCACATCTATAAATGCTTCGGGTGCACCTTGTAATCACAACGGTAGTCGCTAATGGTCGATGCCCAATGGTCAATGCCGATGGCTAATGACTGATGGACACAATATGACATTAAGTGAAACTGCAACGTTGCATCGGGTCTGGTCTTGCAATCACAATTGGCACTTGCAAGAGTGACAAGGCTTTGTAATGTATGTGATACATGACTCTCCATATGCTAGGCATGATATTATTATAGGTTGTTTTTAATGCCTCCGTTGGGTCCATACATATATATCGTAGTCGGTGATTCAGAGGTGGCAACCCTTTATACATTGCGATATGAGAGTCCTGATGCCCAAATGTGATGTTATATAGGGTTTTTGTTATAACCTATTCGGGTCTGTGTATATACTCCCCCACTCTTTGACTTAACACATAACTTGATTTTCACCAATATTATATTATATCACATTGTAATGGTTGATGGGTCCACACACACACACACACATATATCACAATCAGGGGTTTTGGTTAGTGGCACATAACCGAACCTGTCGATTAGCATTGTCGCCGATATATATGTATATGCCCGCATGATAGTGTATTCCGCGCACAAATATATAACCTCTGCCTTTCCGCTCTGATAGTGTATTTGCATATATGTATGGTTTTTTCTGCCGATAGTATATATATATTATATATATATATATATATATATATATATAATATATATATATATATATATGTTTTATGCCGCCAATAGTGTAAATGCATGCATATACACTATATAGCTCCTGATAGCTCCCGATAGCTCTGATTTCTTCCTCCAATGGCTTTGTCTACTCTTTGCTCTATTTTCTCCTCTGGTGGCTCTATCCACTCCTTTCTTCTTGGGCATGTAATACATGCAATGCTCCTCTGATACGGCTCCTCTTGCTCTGATATTTTCCAATATACGGCTCTTGCTATGATATTCTGCAATATGCCTCCTTTGTTAACTCCTCTAGCTTATGGCTTGGCTATCTTGATGGCCTTGCTTATGTCTCTTTATAGATCTGCTCTACTTCCCCTTGGCTTCATATCATCATCTAGTATTTAGAATATTTCCATATTGACATCAATGACAACCTAGGTCAACAATCTCCCCCTTTGTTATTGATGCCAATATTCTCCTTTTCTCCCCCGTTGACATTAATGGTAAAGGACTGCTCAGGACTACCCCTATCAAACTGCTTTTGTTCTTCTTGAATGGTAGATCTTCATGGGTCTGTGACTCCCCCTATCATAGTGCTCTTCTTATTTTTAGTCAAGATAGAAGGATTAATGCCTTATCATCAAATAGCACATTATTCCCTCTCCATGTCTCAGAACTACTTTATCATGGCTTCTACAATACTTAAAAGATGCTCTACTTCAATGCTTTCAATCAGATTGCAAATAGCCATACACCAAGTGTCCAAGTCTAGGTTTTTCTGCTTCAATCCATGTTGTTATCTCCATTGTCAGAATTGAGAGGCCTTCATAGTTTGAATCAAGAGAAAATGCCACTGAACTTTTATTTCCTATTATCTTTATTAAATTCTGAGTTCCCTTGTGTCTCTGTGCTTCTTTTTTAGTAACTGCCATCCACTATTCAACATCACTGCATTTGGATGAAATGGTGACAGGTTGTGCCTTACTGTTGCTGTATTTTCTCAGTGAATAGTCTTAGCATAAGTTATATTTAACCGCACCACATTCTCCTTTCTATGAACCATATTTTCCTTGCATTCTTGTACATATCTTAGCAAGTTATTTCCCTAGCAGATTTAGATATCCAATCTGTGACTGTCTTTTAAAAATTATTCTGTTGATTTGCATTTTTTTGCAATGCTTCAGTTTGTTATGTGCTGCCATCTGATCTTACTTCAAACTCCATTCTAGATGTATCTATTTGTTTGAAGATTGCCTCTATTAGTTTCCTTCATTTATCTATTCTCACATTAAATCCCTAAGTCAAGACATAAACTTATGTGATAACAACACCATAGTTGTTTTCTGTATTTCTTTAGTATTATATGCCATTCTCTATTTTTCCAATTACTACTTAGAGATTAAGTGGAAAGCATCTTGAACAACAGTCCAAAGAATGGTTACAGGATCATGTTCTTCAGTGGAGTACTCTTAAGAAATGATCTTCATCAAAGAATGATTGTTAATATAGCTCAACAAGGATTTCATGATGACCCTTTTCACTAATAGCTTCTGCAATAATGATCAAGAATCACAGGCTCCCCCTAGCTGTATGTATCATCTCTTTTAGTAGAGTCTTCCCATCGAATGCTTAGATTATCAAAAGTCAGGCCAATGAAGTATGTTGTTGGTTGGAGAGCTCAAGGGACCTTCTGATTGTATTTGATTTCTTCTCCACACTTGTGTAGCTTTCTTCTTTTGCATGGTTCTAGCTTGTGTAAGAGCCCAAGTTAAGTGACAATCATGTGCCATATGACCAATGTTATGACACTTGAAGCATTCTACATTGTTCATGAATAAGAATTCATGATTTCTTCCTGCAAAATTATTTCTTAGAGATTGTTAGGGACTATAATATCTATCTCTATGAGATGGTTGGGGACCATAACATCTATCTTTATGATATGCTTTACAGTCTTTTTCCATGTCACCAAAGTTTGTACAAGAATAACAATAACCAAAAAATGAACCTTGGTACCTGGGAGATGGATATTTCCTTGATGTCCTTCTAAAGCCTTTCTGCCTTGAGACCCTTTGATGATAACCATTTTCTCTCACATTGTTGACATCATCTACATTCCTTATTGGAGCAAGATTTCTTCTTGGAGCAAGATTTCTTCTGTTGTAGCCTTCATTTTCCTCCTTGCCTTTGCTAGAACTAGGACCATCACGATTTCTTTTTGGCTTCTTCACATCCCTTTTGTTTAAAGAATTTTTATTCTTGTTGTTCATCTTCTGTTTTGAATATAAATTTTTTAACTGGTAAAACAATAGTCGATAAAAGAAATACTAATTCACCCCCCTCTCAGTATTTCCAACAATTGATATTAGAGCCAGTACCTTCATTCAAAGCCTAACAGCTTCAAGGTTGATCTTTAGAACACAAATGGTGAAGTCAAGGAAGAGAGTCTCCAATCCTCCTAAGGATGTGTCTCCCTCTACTACTAAAATAGAAGACAATTAATTTGTGGAGGCTCCAAGGCTCAATGGGAACTTTAATATATGGGAAGCAAGAATGAGGAATTTCTTACAGACTCAAGGCACTGAAATCTAGAAATCAGTGATTGTTGATAGTAGGATGGATGGAGAATCCAAGGACTACAATGCAAAAGCAATGAAGGAAACCTTGAATGGACTACCTGATTCTATAAATAAAAATCTAGGAAAATATTCATCAGCAAAGGGTATATGGGACAAACTTCATGACTTTCACTCAAAAGGAGCATTGACTATGACTATCAGTCAAAAAGATGATGGAAATCAAGAAGGAAGTCCAGAACCCATCATAGAAGATGAAGATGAGAATGAGGAAATCATGGATAAAGTAGACCTAGAAGATGAAGAGAATGAAAATTATTTTGTAGAAGATCTCCTCGCTCAACTTATGGCTGCCATGGAAGAGATTAAAAATCTAAAAAAGGAAAATAAGGAACTTAAGAAGATAGCACTAGCTAGTGACCAAGATCAAACAAGGGAGAAAGTTGACCTTGTCAAGCTTCAAGTATAAGAAAGGGATGAAGAGCCTACCAAGCTTAAGAAAGAATTTCATCAAAGAAAAAGAAAGCATCATGAAGAAATCATATCTATGACAAATCAATTGGATAAAGCAAAGAAATGAGAAGATACCTTGTCAAGTAAACTTGAACAAAGGTACAAGAACTTGAACAAACTTGAATAAGGGATTGGTCAATACAAGGTAGAGGTCTCCTCTCTCAAATATCAACTACAAGAAGCCAAGAAACAAGCACAAGGAGCTGAGAAGACAATGGAAGCACTGGAAGTCATAGAAGGACATGTTGATGAAGTAGGAAAGGAAAGAAACACCATGATTTATCAACTGAAAGAAAAGGATGAAGAAATCTTCAAATTAAAATCTAACATCAAGCTTCTCATGGCTGAAACATTTAAAGCTACAAGGATCAAGGAAGAAATGAAGAGCAGTCAAGAAAGGAATAAACAAATCTTAAAAATGAAGTCAGATATCATCTCCCTTAAAATAGAAGCAAATGAAGCTACTCGTACCAAAGAAGAAAATGAGAAACAACTTCCTAAAAAGAATAATGAGTGTGAAAGATTGGAAGAAGAGATTGTCTTCCTCAGAACGAAGGTTGAAGGGATGAACAAAATCTTGAAGAGCTCTCAAGCCTTGGATGACATGCTCAGCTATCACAGATGTGCATTTGATAAATTAGGTCTCGGGTATGCAAGTGAATCCTCAAACAAGAATGAAAATGATTTTATTCATATCATCTTTGCAGTAAAATAGATACAATATATAAGTGGTTGCAATGAGTTGCCAAGAACCAACTTGGACTTTTGTGAGGCTCCAAGCTCCAGAGCTCCAACTCTATTTCACCAAGGCAACAATCTTGGACTTAGGAGCACCAACTCCCAAGGACTTCAATCCTACCAGTTCCTAAGACACCAGTTCCATGGACCAATCCTTATTACTTATAAGGAACTAATCCAAAGGACTCCAATCCTTCTTACTTCTAAGCCACCAACCCCAAGGAGTCCAATCCTACTTACTTCTGAAGCACCAACCCTAAGGGTTCCAACCCAATCTTGTCAAGGCACATTGTAGTAATGTTCTGCTCTCATAACTCTTCATTACTAAGTTCTCTCTGTCAACAGCTTCACTATAGTCTCCATGATACAAGATTAATGACAACCAATCTTCTCATGGAGGAGTCTTTACAACTCTTCATACTGTCCACACAGAGTCTCAAATAGCCTTTGTGCTCTCTGATAATTTCCTCACACAAATTTAGTCTCTACTATTAGTTGCACTAAGCTCTGTATAAAGAAAAACTTTCTATTCAAGCATCTGTTCTAATGTCACAGTGAATGCTTCAACATGACTGCTTCTCTACTAGCTACTTCTCCCTTCAAACAATGTTAGACAAAACTTTATTCACTACATCACAGAGTTATTCTTCACACTCTAGTGTATACCTGATTTATTCATCATAGGTTTGGGTCGTTCACAAGGTGATACAATCAGCAGAGATGCTCATCCTTTGAGTGCCTCCTTTCCTGTTGGTCCTTTGGCCCTTTCACGTTCTGTCGGACCCTCACGTTGCCTCTGTTTCCTCGAGCTTATTTTAACAACGTTCAGCTTCCCTTCATTCTTTATTTTTCCCTTTTTTATGCATTCCTGATGTCTTTGTCTATCAGTTTCCTTTCTTGCTGGCTCTTCGACTTCCTTCTTGGTCTTTGTAGTTTCCTCTACATCTCTTGATCCTTCGGCTTCCCTCCTTGGTCACTGTGGCTTCCTCTATCTCTTCATTCTCACCAACTCTCCTCAGACATGTTGATTTAATGGCAAGGTCCGAATAATACACAGACAACACATATTCTAAGCTAAAACTGTAACAACGCTCCTTTTTCCATCATCACGGATGCACACAGGATTTTTCTAGCTTAACGGAGATGGTTGTACCAATCAAGATGGCCCCTTCCTACCACGTCACCATCGCAATTACAATCGACATCATTCTGCCTACTGAACAATCATTTAGGCCTCCTGAACTATCAGAATCGTTATCAGATGCATTTTGGCTGTTCAAACCCCATGCAATACATTTTTGAATTACACAGGAAATATATGAAAAACCACGAGTGAAGCGCGAAGGGCAGACTTCAAAAATATTACTCTCACATCTATAACTACTTCAGGTCTGCGTTGTAATCACAATCAGTAGTCGTCAGTGCTCGATGGCCAATGGCCAATGCTGATGGCCAATGGACACGATATTACATTAAGCCAAACTATAATGTTGCATCGGGTCTAGTCATGAAATCACAATCAACGCTTGTGGGAGTGACAAAGCTTTACAATGTATGTGATACATGACTCTCGATATGATGGCCGTGATATTATTATAGGATGTTTTTAATGCCTCCGTCGGGCCCATACATATATATCGGACTCGGTGATTCGGGGGTGACAACCCTTTCTACATTGTGATATGAAAGTCCTGATGGGGAGACCCGATGTTATATAGGGTTGTTGCTATAACCCGTTCAGGTCTGTCTATATACTCCTCTACTCTTTGACTTAACCCATAACTTGATTTCCACCAATATTATGTTATATCGCATTGTAATGGTCCATGGGTCCACACATACACACACACACACACACACACACACACACACACACACACACACACACACATATATATTGCAATCGGGGGTTTAGGGTAGTGGCACATAACTGAACTCGCCGATTACCATTGTCACCAACATATATGTATATGCCCGCACGATAGTGTATTCCATGCACACATATATAATCTCTGCCTTTCTACTCCGATAGTGTATTTGCATATATGTATGGTTTTTTCTGCTGATAGTGTATATAGTGATCTGATAATCACCTTATGAGTAACCTCAGTTGAAGATTTATTAAACAAAGGTATTACAGACTCATGTGCTCGTGTGTGTTCTGTGTTATTTAGGCAACGGATCGATCATATTGCCAATACACAGACATTTAAATGGAAAGGTAGCAGAGATATACAGTAAGAAGCATAAAGACACAAATAGTTTTTAATAAGGAGTTCAGCCTATTCTCGAGGGCTACGTCTCCGATCCAGCTTTAGTGGTGGCCTTGTTTTATTGTGTCTTATAGCAGAGAAATTGCAATGCGGGGACTCAATGTGAGTTCTCCTGAAGCAGATTTTGCTAGGTAGGGTGGTTCTTGGATTTCCCAAGCCACTCAGAGTTCACAGACACTTTTTCTTCCTACCAGCTCTCTGACCCTTTGTCTACAGTGGAAAGAGCCAAATGTGATGCTGAGTCCGGACAGATTCCTCTATGGGAAGGCTTGAATCTTCAAGCTCTCTGGTGCTCGATGTTGTCTATGGTTAGTTCAGCCCTCTGTCTCCTTTGCTTGGCTTTACTGTTCTCTATGTTCAATCCTCCTCTCAGGGTTCACTGTTTACTGTCTCTCTTGGTCACTTGGATTCCTCTCAATTCTTCCCTGAATTTGACTATCTCCGTCCATGGCTTTAGCCATTCGATCCCTATGGTTGTTCGGTTCCTCTTCCGCCTCTGTCGATTTGCCTCGTGCAACTGTGCTTGGAGTTCCTTGTTCGGTGTCAACATGAACGCTTGGGAAGTGGCCACGTGTCCCCATCTAACTAGTGCCAGCATGCTTCATTGGCTCGTTTCTTCAGTTATGTCATGGATACGTTCCTTCTCCAACGTGTGGTCAAACGGATTCAAAATCCCTTTAGAACGTGGCTTAATCCCCTATCAATTCCACTTCTTTCTATCGGGTTCAATCTCAGTCGTCCGATCTGGGCTCCTCAAGATCTGATATCATATGCACACCGAGCGCAGTTGACTTTCTTGACTGATAACGCGTGATCAATGGTGGTTTTTCTCTCTCCTCTGCCGCCACGCATCGATCGGTGTATGGGATCGCTCTACTCCTGTCCAAAACCTCTTACCGTTCAAGGGTGCCTCGATCAAAACCGCCGATATCCAGGGTGCGAGTCCTGCCTTTCTACTTTAGCACTTTTCGTTTCTCCACCCATGGTTCTCTGGCTTCGAACATGACCAAGAGCTTAAGGCTCCCCCCATTTTGGCCCTGTTTTGCCAGCGATGCGTGATTAGCGCTAGGTGTCGCTAAACGCGCATCGAAAATCAGCTCCTTTTCCTAGTCTAGGGCTCGCAAGTGATACTTTGGCCTCCTATGTAGTCTCCATAGGCCTCGATCAGTGCGCTTTAATCAAGGTCCTCGTCGTTCCATGCCCGCTGCCATGGCCACTTGTTCAGGGTGTTTTTGATGCTATTTTGGATTTCATTAGAGATTTCTTTTGTCCCGATATAGTCAAGGTTCTTTGATAGTTGTTCATGGATCCGATTCAGATCATGGCCTTCCCACTGAAAAGATTTTGGACCACCAAAAGTCGATTTTCTTCAAGCATCGACTAAGTGAGGAAATTGTTGTCTCGCCCACCCAATCTCAATCCACTTTACACTGCTCAGCTTTGAACCTTTAAGCCCAATCTTGAGTTATTTCCCTTGTCCACTGCGCGTCATCCTTACCTTGCTGTCCAACACCGTGTCTTCCCGTAACTCATTAAGATATTTAGGTAGCAGGTCATCAACCGAAGGTAATTGACTCTACTCTTCAGGGTCCTCAATCATTGAAGGCTCAAACAACCTCAAGCAATCTGCGTTCATGACTGAGTAGATGTGCATGTAAGCTGGCAAATCAAGGCGAAAAGTATTCTCACCAATCTTCTCAAGTACCCTGAAGGGTCCATACCTGATAGGTTTTAGCTTTTTACCTTCACCTTGCATTCTTTCCTTGCTAATAAATAGCCAAACTTGGTCTCTAACTTGAAAACTATGCTCCATTAGATGCTTATCATGCCTAGCCTTGTACTTGGCCTGGCTCTTTTCCAGTTGTTGTTGTACTGCCTGTGGATCTCCTAGATCTATTCAATTAACCTAGTTGCCTTGTCCACATCACTATGTTTTTAAACCATGGTATCTTTACCAAAGACAAATTCCAAGGGAGACCTTTGTATGAAACCAAAACATGCCTCAAAAGGAGATCTCTGTGTAGAAGAGTGTTTGGCTCTATTGTAAGCATGTTTCACATAGCACAAGTGGTCATCCCAAAGCTTAGGATGTTTGCTGCAATATCCTCTTAGTAACTGGATCACCATCCTATTAACTACTTTTGTCTGGCCATCTGTTTGTGCATGAAAAGCTATGCTTTTCTTCAATTTGGTGTCCATTAGTTCCCACAAACTAGACCAAAACCTTCCCACAAATCGGGTGTCTCGATTAGATACAAGAGAAGTGGGTAATCCAAAATGAACACATACATGTTCAAAGAACAATTTTGCAGTTTGTTCAGCTATAATCTGTTTACTACAGGGTATCAAAATACACATTTTGTTGAACCTATCCACAACAACATATAGATAATCATGACCTTTCCTATATTTAGGCAGTCCCCCAACAAAATCCATGGAAATGCTTTCCCAAGGGTGAGAAGGAACTGTTAATGGAGTATACAATCTTAGTTTTTTGTTACTGGGCTTGCTTTTAGCACACAGTTATGGCTCCTCTTTCTCTGAGTTCACCCTATTCTCCAAGGCTATGTCTCTGGTCTAGCTTCAGTGGTGGCCTTGTTTTATTGTGTCTTATAGTAGAGAAATTATAATGCATGGACTCAATGTGAGTTCTCCTAAAGCAAATTTTGCTAGTAGGGTGGTTCTTGGATTTCCCAAGCCACTCAGAGTTCACAGACTCTTTTTCTTCCTACCATCCCTGTGACCCTTGGTCTACAGTGGAAGGAGCCAAATGCGATCCTCAGTCCAGATAGATTCATCTATGGGATGGCTTGAATCTTCAAGCTCTCTGGTGCTTGACGTTGCTTGTCGTCAACTGAGCCCTCTATCTCCTCTGCTTGGCTTTATTATTCTCTGTGTTCAGTCCTCCTCTCAGGGTTCATTGTTCACTATCTCTCTTGATCACTTAAACTCCTCTCAATTCGTCCCTGAATTTGATTGTCTCCATTGATGGCTTTAGCCATTCAATCCCTATGCCTGTTCAGTTACTCTTCCACCCCTGTCGATTCACCTCCTACAGTTGCACTTGGAGTTCCTTGTTTGGCGTCAGCAAGAACGTTCGAGAAGTGGCCACGTGTCCCCATCTAACTGGTGTCGGCATGCTTCATTGGCTCGTTTCTTCGGTTATGTCATGGATACCTTCTTTCTCCAATGTGGAAATATAACGGATTCCAAATCCCTTTAGAATGTGGCTTAATCCCCTGTCGATTCCACTTCTTTCTATTGGGCGCAATCTCATCCGTCTAATTTGGGCTCCTCAAGATCTGACGTCATACGCACACCGAGCACTGTTGACTTGCTTGACCGATAACGCGCGATCAACAGTGATTTTCCTCTCTCCTCTGTTGCCACGCATCGATCGGTGTATGGGATCACTCCACTCCTATCCAAAACCTCTTACCGTTCAAGGGCGCCTCGATCAAAATCATCGGTTTCTAGGGCGCGGGTCCCACCTTTGTACTTTAGCTCTTTTCGTTTCTGCGCTCGCAGTTCTCTAGCTCCCAACGTGACCAAGGGCTTAAGGCTCCCCCCATTTTGGCCCTATTTGCCTAGAGAAAATCAGCTCCTTTTCCCGGTCTGGGGCTCCCAGGGGCTTCTTTGGCCTCGGTCAGCGCGCTTTGACCGAGGTCCTCATCGTTCCACGCCGGCTGCCATGGCCACTAGTTCAGGGTGTTTTTGATGCTGTTTCGGATTTCAATAGAGATTTGTTTCATCCGGATATAGTCAAGGTTCTTTGATAGTTATTCATGGATCCGATTTGGATCATATAGCCTATATATATATATATATATAGATATATATATATATATATTATATATATATGTTTTTGTCGCCGATAGTGTAAATTGAATATATATATATATATATATATATATATATATATATATGTGTGTGTGTGTGTCTATGCCTCTCATAGTGTAAATGCATGCATATACACTATATAGCTCTCGATAGCTCTGATTTCTTCCTCCAATGGCTCTGTCTATTCTTTGCTCTATTTGCTCCTCTTGTGGATCGTCTGCTTGTTTTTTCTTGGGCATGTATTACATGCAAGGCTCCTCCGATATGGCTCCTCTTTCTCTGATATTCTGCAATATACCTCACTTGCTCTGATATTATGCAATATGCCTCTCTTGCTCTAATATTATGCAATATACCTCTCTTGCTCTCATATTCTGCAATATGCCTCCTTTGTTAACTCCTCTAGCTTATGACGTGGCTATCGTGATGGCCTTGCTTCTGTCTCGTCATAGATCTTCTCTACTTCCTCTTGGCTTCATATCATCATCTAGTATCTAGAATATTTCCATATTGACATCAATGAAAACCTAGGTTAATAGTGAATTGTAAAGTATCAATTTTTAAATGTATATTTAATACATTGAAAAACATTATTGTGAGAATGTTGTTCCTTTATGTGGCCTCTAGAGAGACAAAGCACACAGAAAAAGAAAACATATTAGATCCTTCTACTATTAAGAAGAAAAATATCAAATTTTGGGATGTAAATGATGTTGGTGAGGGAGTTAAGGGTAAATGAGTGATGAATGAGATTCATTTTGTATATATAACATTGTAAGCCATAATTTCATTTCTTTTTTATGAGGTAATGTTTTGTATATTGAGAATTTTTTTCCATTTTATTAAAAATGTATAGTTGAGACAATTTTGAGTATACATTCATACATACATGTGTGTGTGTGTATGTGTGCATCTATACCTTTCATGGAACATGTTCTATGAATTGAGCCAATTTTTGTTTGATGGTGAAGGTAGGCTTAATTTTTGTGTATGTGGTCATGATATTATAAAACCTATGGTGAAGCCTTAACTCTATAATGCTCCATGGTTGATAGCGCTTACCTTAGGTTTTTCAAGGCATGATAGCTAGGTATATTTCTAGTTCTACCTCTAATTGATGATCTTGTAAAACTAGTAAGGTCACACTAATGTTGCACTTTGAGTAGGCTTCTTCAATAGTATGTGACTAACAAGTGATAAAAAGTATAACCTTCTCGAAATTCCCCACAAATCTCATTACTACCAAAACAAATGGGTGTTTTCTTTAACTTAGACAATTTACTCTTAAAAAATGTGATTTAAATTTTCCTAACATTCTTCATCCAAATCAGATCTTCCATCATTATTAAAATATTATTGTGAACCATTAATACTTATTTTCACAAATAAGTATATTTATTTGAAAGGAATGAACTAAATATAATGTGTATAAAATAGAATACTTAATAACAATGAGAAATTATTGTTTAAATGTGACATATGTTTTTTATTATAAAATTTTAAAAAAAATATACTAGCATAACTCTTACTTCATAAAATAATAATATTTTGTTAAATGTTTTCATGTACATTTCATGATTAGTTGTTTCAAACATATGAAATTAAATCAAATCTACATTCAATGTATGATAGAAGTACTATATATACTAATGAGCTAAAAAACTGAACTATGTTCTTTTTAAAATGTTATATCTTTTCTTCTACAAATATATTTTGTTTGAAATGAAAATTAATCTCTTTGCTAATTAGAATATGGTAAAGTGGTAGATCCATATCTTTTCAATCCATCTCCATAAGTTATGGTGGTGTTGCCCCATTTCAATGGAACTCTTTCACACTTACACTACAAAACCTCATGGACATATATAAATAATTTCTATAAACTCCAATAATTGACTATTGTGTTACATTTAACCATATTTACTATATAACCATACTCCTCATGGACATATATATTTAATAATTTCTGTAAACTCCAATAATTGACTATTGTGTTACATTTAACCATATTTACTATATAACCATACTTACTATATACATATTGATAAAGAAATTGGAAATATGGCATTTCACATTGGCACTAAGAAAAAATAATGTACGAATGACATTAGTGTATATTCATTTAGTAGCATAGCTAATCGTACTAACAATAACAACCTCACAAAAGACAACTTAAGGAAAAAAAATTGTTTGATGTGTTTCATGCAAGTCAAAACTTAAGCTCTTACTCCTCCATGTACTCAATTTTTTTTTGGATATTCACAAAATTTCATCCCCATAAGAATACATTAATTTCATATAAAACCCTATTATGTTATATTGTAGTTTAATTTATTCTAATTTCTCATTTTTTTCATAAATACATAGGTTGTAGATTGTTGGAGTATTTTTTGGAGTTATAGACATGTCAATCTACTCATGAAAAAGGAATATTGTTTTCCAAATAATTAATGTATTTTTTTATTTACTTACGATCTTGTGTGAGACTTTGAACTTGGAATGAATGGGAATATATTAATACAAAACCTTAATAACTTTATATAAATCTATGATCTTAATAACTTTATATAAATCTATGATCTTATTGAAAACCATAGCAAACTCACCAAAATCATTAATGCTTCAAAAATTATTCCTTAAGCCTCATGCATATTAGAGCATACCATTCTTCATTTGTTCAAGAGATTTTTGGCCATTGGAATCATATTATATGGGTCCTGATGCTAACCTAAGCCGACAATACCTACATTATGCAAATCATATACATGTCCCACTATGTACCTGTCATGTACATGTCCCACGAATGCTAAATTCCACACTTAGGAAAAATTCTCTTTAATCAAGGTTTAATCAGTAGAAATATAATATTTGATGAAAACCCTTTTTATCAAAGGTTAAGTCTTTTAGCAAAACTTTACACAACCTTCATAAACTTTGGTTAATCCTTAATATTTAAAACTTAACCGTTCGGTTAATTTTATTACCTGTGCTTATCAACCAAACCACGGTCTTTGGTTAAAAACCTGACTTAAGTCATAATACATTAATTCCATTTATTTCTATTGTAAAGCTTGTATAATAGAAATATTCCACATAACACTTAACCATACCTTCCCGTTGATTCCACATGACTTTACACATTTACCGATGCTCTCCTTATCGCGTTCACTTCGCACCGTTCATATGTTTCGGACAGATCAATGACTATTACGTGATCTCCAAATTTAACCCATTCAACCACCGAAACTCAAAGAAGTTAAACTTCTTTGAATAACTCATTGGGTCCACCCGAAATATTAACCTACACATACTTTTCCATGTGATTACCATCTGATTAATCACCAAATAAACGGCCACGATTATCAGATTTCAATGAGGTTTTAACCTCTTTGTATAACCCTCAATGCGTCTGAATTCCAAATTAACTTTCGCGCATGTTAGCACGTGATATCTGTCCGATTAATCACCCAACGGATCGTTGTGATCTATCCAGACTTCGACTGGATTTATTCACAATTCATAACTTTCTCAGGTCCATTGTTTAATTACCATTTATAGCTTTGAGGCCATGTGAGAAACCACTTCCATCATTTCAAGACCACTCTGTCCTTCTGCTAACATGTGGCTTTATCTCTGCCACTCAAATTCTTAACTTTATACTACGCGACTTAATCCTAGTCTTCTATCTCCATTACTCCCATTTGTTGATCTGAATGATCCAATGACTGTGCTCCACTGCCACGTTCTTTGACTATATTGTGTAATAGTCCATTTGTTTGGGTTTTTGCTTATGTTTTTAGTTCTCACCCACTGGTCTTTAATTGTTCTAATTCTGATCTTCAAATTCATTCTTCATTCCTTCGCAAATTTACGCTTCTACTACGTAACACCTTAGGTTTATAGAATGTTATAGTATACCTTTACTGTAACATTAAAGGTTTCCTCCAACACTGTCTACGTGTAAACCCAATACACTCTTTCCTACACTTGATCTCTATTTCTACACACCTGCAATCCTATGTTATGCATAATTACTTCTAATTCACACACAATCTATAATTTCATCAATCAACACACATCACACACTCAGGAATCAAAATCTATGTGTATATTTAAACAAATAATTACGTCATGAGTCTCTGTCTCTCTCTGGCCTGATTTTGTTATCATTGGCCTCTTCCTTTCCTATCATCCCATAGGCTTAAAATCAAACCAATCTAACTCTCGAACTAATTTCTAGTTAGCTAACCTTATTCTATGCCTTTTAGGGTTACATTTATATAAAAGGATTCTATACCCAATTCTTGGTTTAGATCCATAACATTCTCAACAAAATCCTAAAATCTCTTCTTTATCTCTAAGGATCCCCTCTAATCTAGAAAATCATCAACTAATTCCTAATCTAAGCTTTAAAATTGATTCCCAAATCTCTCACTCTCCATGGAATATTAACTAGCCTAAATCTCTCATGTTATCCAACATTCGAGAACATTTACAAATATGCCTCACAATACTTAATTAATCCCTATTCTAAATATCTATCATTAAAATAAATCAAAACCTTAATAATTACATTAATTTAATATTCAGGAAACCAACTTCCTTGAAAAGCAAGACCCCCTCTGTCAACTAAGATATAATGAAATTGTCGAGCTGAATGCTCCTGCATTAGACTCCCAAGGTTAAAATAATCATGATCTCTTAATCATGTCTTCTGATTTGTGTCCTCCTGGATCCCATACTTTGTTCTGTAGTTTGTCTTTGGTTTCTATTGTTGTTTGTTGTTGTTCTCCAGGTCTCGACACGTTATGATACATTGCCCCATTGGTTATGCTCTCACGGTCTGTTGTTGTCTCTTTCTTGCTACTACTTTGCTTTCTTGTTGTTGTCTTCTCCCTTTGAGACACTTTTCTCATTAAATCCATCATCAATTCAATTTCTATGTCTAACTCATTTCTTTTCTTGACTCATTTCTCTTCCTCTGTTACATATTCTTTTCAATCTTCATCTCGCTCTTTCTTCCCTACTCGTTCTTTCATCAATTTCTCTAGTAGCTCCAATTCTTTCTCCCATTCACTGATCCTTTGATGAGATTTCAGTCCTTCTTCTTTATTGACTGCCTCAACAACTTCCCTAGTTATCTCCATTGTGCCTATCATTGTGATAGAATGATGATCCTTTACTATGTTTTCAACTAACATAGTCTCTTCTTCCAGTTTTCCTTTAATATCCTACTGGTTGCCTTCACTTTGGAGTTGCTGGGTCCTTACTACCACCTTTTTATCCTTACCCTCTAGTTGCTTTTGAACTTCCATCTCATCCCGAAATAACCTTTGTTCAATTTCTTCGATCACAACATCACACTCATTCATTATGTTCATTGTTCTTGCAAACAAACTATTGGTTTGTGAATTAAAACACTCTTTTGTGTCCATGTCTTTTAGAGATTCTCTGCTATTGTCAAATATGGTTGTAACCACTTCTTTTCTATTGCCATTTCCTCCTAGCATCTTCTCCAACAATTCAATTTCCTCTTTACATTTAACAAGTGTTTTATCACTATGCTCTTCATTTTCAACTTCATCCTTTACATGGTAACTATTGCTCAATGATTCAAGCAGATTGTCTTCCATAGACAATTCTATCTCATTCATCTTCACAGAAATAAGTTCCTGTTCTCTCCTTCTATTTTAAAAAATTAATACTTCATCAACTCCATGCTGTGTAACAGTGTTTGAGAGCTATCCTCCTTCAACACTTATAATCCCTATATTCATACAACAATTCTCATTTTGAAAAATGTCAGGCTCAACAACCTCAACTAATGTTTGACATATCAATTCTCCAGGCTGAAATTCATCTCCTTCTTCCACAAGCAAGTGTTCTTGTTTTGTAACAACTCCAAATAACAATTCATCAATAATTTTCTTTTGTTGCAACAATTCAATATTTTCCTCATTCAAGAGGCATTCTCCATCATACTCTGCTCTAGAATACTTATCTTCTAAGAAGTACTCTTCATCCTCTATCATGATGACTTTCATTAATTTTTATGAAAGCTTCATAACACTGCTAATCCTCTTTAAAATCGGCAAACACACCAAAACTATTAGCTTCAAAAATATAAGGCTTGATAGCCTCATGCTACTTTGAACTGTCCCAATAGTTCATGAGATCTTCCACAGATCTCCATTTTTTATCTTCACCCATAACTTCCCCCTATTTTGCTTCACAAATAGAAACTTCCATTTCCAACTCAGCTTCTTTGAGATTTTCCACCAGCCACTTTACTTGCCTCTGTTGTAGCCTTCTCTGTAATTTATGCCACTTCACTACCTTTTTCCTCAAGACTCAACCTTGTCTTTGGCTCTCCTCTAGTAGAACCCTTAATGCATCGAGTTGTTCTTTTAACTCTTCAATCTCCTTGTCAATCTCCTCTTCACTCATTCTCTTGCCATTTGCCTTAGCATCCTCCTCCATTTTTCTTCTGTTGTGGTCTTCCTTAGAACCTTTACTATGACTATTGGTAGTCATTTTCTCCTCTATCTTCATGAGATCCTCACTCACTTACTATGAGTTGTATTAAAGCCTTTGCTACAACAAGTCATCCCTGCTACCACTTACCTCACCAAGCTCTCTTATGTACTTCATATTTTGGAAAGCACTTGATTCTCTATCTCTGGAAACTCTTTGAGCACTTCCCTCTACTCCTTCTAGGCTTCAACTCATTTTCACCTTTTAAGAACACAATTATCTTCTTGTATTTCAATCACAAATGAAATGCTAGATTCTGACCATCTCTTCTTTCACTCAGAAATTCTTACCATCTTTCTTCATCACTATTCTTTAGGCTGTGATCTTCTCACCTGCTATCTTCAAAGGCTCTACATGATCTTGTTCTACCATTCACCTGCACTTTGAATGGCTGTTCTCTGTTTCTTTTGCTTCTGCAAATTTCGATACACTTTATCTCTGTGTGCCTACCATTTGTCAGATTTAAAATCTGATCTCCTTTTTCCTGCATACATATCTTCACAACATAACTCTAATATGAGTTTTGTTAAAGAATTCTTTTATACAAAATTTCCTTATTCTGCTCTGATACTAAATGATGCCAGCTCAAGCTGACAATACCCACATTATGCAAATGATATACATGTCCCACTATGTACATGTCATGTACATGTCCCTGGAATGCCAAATTCTACACTTAGGAAAAATTCTCTTTAATCAAGGTTTACTCAGTGGAAATATAATATTCATGAAAACCCTCTCTATCAAAGGTTAAGTCTTTTAGAGGAACTTTACACAACCTTCATAAAATTTGGTTAATTCTTAATCTTCATAACTTAACCCTTTGGTTGATTTTATTACCTAGACTTATCAACCAAACCATGGTCTTTGGTTAAAAACCCTACTTAAGTCATAATACATTAATTCTTCTTATTTCTATTATAACTCTTGTATAATAGAAATATTCCACATAATACATAACCTTACCTTCCCGATGATTCGATATGACTTTACACATTTACCGATGCTCTCCTTATCATGCTCACTCCACGCTCTTGATCTATTTTCGACAAATCCACAGCTATCATGCGATCTCCAACTTTAATCCATTCAACCGTCAGAACTCAAAGAAGTTAAACTTCTTTGAATAACTCATCGGGTCCACCCGAAATATTAACTTGCGTGCACTTTTATACATGATTAGAATCTGGATAATCAACGAATAAATGGTCACAATTATCAGAACTCAATGAGGTTTTAACCTTGTTTTATAACCCTCAATGCATCTGAATTCCAAATTAGCCTCCATGCGTGTTAGCACGCAATATCCGCCTGATTAATCACCCAATGGACCACTATGATCTATCCAAACTTCAAATGGATTTAGTCACAGTTCATAACTTTCTCGTGTCCATTTTTTAATTATCGCTTATAGCTTTGAGGTCGTGCGAGAAATCACTTCCGTATTTTCAAGACTGCTTCATCCTTCTGCTAACATGTGGCTTAATCTCTGCTACTCAACTTCTTAACTTTATTCTACGCAACTTAATCCTGGACATCTTTCTCCATCACTCCCATTCGTTGATCCAAATGATCCAATGACTATGCTTTGCTGCTACGTTCTTTGACTATATTGTGTAATAGTCCATTTGTTTGGGGTTTCTACCTATGTTTTTAGTTCTCGCCTCCGGATCTTCAATTGTTATGATTCCAATATTCAACTTTGTTCTTCATTCCTTTGTGCTTTTACACTTCCACTGCATAACTCGATAGGCTTAAAGAATCTTACAGTACAGCTTTATTGTGATACTAAAGGTTTCCTCCAACATTGTCTGCGCGTAAATCTGATACACTCTTTCTTGCACTTGATGTCTAGTTCTACAGACTTGCAACCCTATGTTATGTAGACTTCTAATTCACACACAATCTATAATTCCATCAATCAACAGACATCACACACTCAGGAATCAAAATATTTGTGTATATTTAAACAAATAATTACATCATGAGTCTCTGTCTCTCTCTAGCCTGATTTTCTTATCAATGGCCTCTTCCTTTCCTATCTGCCCATAGGCTTACAATCAAACATATCTAACTCTCGAATTAATTCGTAGTTATCTAACCTCCTTCTATGACTTTTAGGCTTACATTTATACAAAAGGCTTCTATAACCAATTCTTGGTTTAGATCCATAACCTTCTCAACAAAATCCTAAAATCTCTTCTCTATCTCTAAGGATCCTCTCTAATCCACAAAAGCAACAATCAATTCCTAATCTAAGCTTTACAATTGGTTCCCAAATCTCTCAATCTCTATGGAATCTTAACTAGCCTTAATCTCTCATGTTCTCCAACATTCGAGAACATTTACAAATATGCCTCACAATACTTAATTAATCCCTATTCTAAATATCCCTCATTAAAATCACTCAAAACCTTAATAATTACATTAATTTAATATTCAGGAAACATAATTCCTTGAAAACACAAGACCCCCTATGTCGACTAAAATACAATGAAATTGTTGAGCTGAATGCTCATGCATCGGGTCCACTTCGGTACAATTCGGTGTGAGGAGTCCAATATAATTAATGGTTCATCCATCCAAGTTGTAAGGAGAGTGCTATGTTGATCACTCCTTACTTCTATGATCCATTCAAGAACACATTATTTTTTTTTCAATTGTATAAAAACCACACCAAGTAACATAAATGAGTTCCATAAGCTCAAACATTTCAATTTTAACTTTATGTCTAGCCACACCTCACTTCATACAACAATTCAAGCACATATTATGAATCTATCCTAGGGGAATAAAAACAAAACTGAGAAAAAAAAATAATTTCATTAGTTTTATAAAGGTTTTTTTTCTAGGATGATACAAATATGCTACCCACAATTACTAGTGCTAGTTTTTTCCAAGATGTGATCCCTTGTGCAAAATTTTCATTTTTCTTTACTAAATGGAAGCTTAGAGTTGATGATCATCAAATAATTCATTTTAAAAGTTATGGACTCCTAGGAGTGGGTTATGAATTAGTTTTAATACTCTAACATAATTTAATATTCACCAATTGTGTGCTATTGTATTTTATGGCCAATTGCATCTCACTTCCTAGAGTCATTCAATGAAATATGGTGAATTTTGTTTAGGGTTATGAAAACCAAATGTAGAATCGAAAATGAACTTGGTAAGCTCTAGAAAGTGTGTTTTCCCAATTCCCATGGATTTATGATACTTAGAATCACACAATCTAGTGATTTGTAAAATTCCACCCCTATGACAAATTTACATTGATGTTTACTGAAAAACCACAACTCGAAAGATCCTAAGATAAATCAATTTTCAAAATACAGAATCCTACTTTGGGGGTTTTCTTAATTGTTTCTAGGTGTTGTGAATGTAACACAATAATTGGTTTTCCAATAAAAAAATTATGGTGAGATATTATTGGCTTCCTATATTCATTCAAGGATATATTGTGAATTTTATGCAGGGATATGAAATCCACAGTGAGCAGTAAAAATGAGTTTCATATGTTGTAGAGAGTGTGTTTTTGTAAGGACCATGAAATAATAGTAATACAATCAAGTTAGATAGTGTTTTCAAAAATACACCCTCTTTTCAAAATTTTCATTGTAATTATAAAGAAAAAAAGAAAAAAATTACACTTGAAGATGCTCAAATATCTTATTATGAAAACTATGCAACCCGAGGATGGAAATGTTAATAGCTACAACCTAGTTTTATGAGTCCAATGGAATCGATGTTTTATCCATAGAAGTCCAAATTTCAATCTTATTATTAGTTACGTCCTCCTTCCTAGAGCTAATCATGGATATATGGTGAATTTTCTTTGAAATTACAAAAACCAAATTGGGAAGAAAAAATCAGTTCAACTTGTGGATAATGTTTCTGGCCAAGGCGCATGTGAGCATGCCCCCTAAAATTGCTTGAGCCAATGATTTTTGAAAAATTCACCATAATACTAAAAAATGCATTAATATTTACCAAAAACCCCTAGCTCTAGATATCCTCAATTGAATTAGTTTTTGACTTGTGATATCCTGAGAAGAGGTATCCCTAGCTACACGTTGGTTCTAGGATTCCAACAAAATAAATAATTCACCTATTTGATTCATGGATTGAATTTTATATCTAATTACATTTTTCTTCTTGTTCAGGGACATTTTGTTAATTTTGTTTGAGGGCATAAAAACCATCAAAAACAAGCAATAGACAAGAAATGTAACATAAGTAAAAAACTAATATTATATGAAAACATTGATGTAGATGCATAGTAATTGAAACTAGGATGCAATATTTCTCTTCAATATTATCTTCTTCTTTTTATTAACTTATCTCCCTTATTTATTTCACTTTTCAAATCCATTCCTTGATTCGAAAAGATATGGAGTAATTAAAGCAATAAGAGAAAAATAAGATATGTATGTAGGCATTTCAATTGACATTTATTTCCTTCCAATTAAGAATTATACATCACAAAGGGCTACTTTTGGGAGCAATGTTAAAATAAGTGTGGGGATTTTTGTAGAAGGTTAGAAACTACATTTGCATATTGATTGTACATGATTCTATTGGGAGTCCTCATGATAGGTAAACATAATCGTTCTCTTTATGTATTTCCACTCATATTTCATCGTTGTTGATTATATCTATGTTATGAAATATTAAATGTTATATGAATGTATTTAACCATCAATGCACTAAAGAACAGTGTTGTGAAAATCGCGATTCAATCGCGCGTTTTTGAAAAAATCGCGATTTTTTCCCCTTGGTGATTAAATCGCGATTTTTAAGGGAAAAAATCGCGGGAAAATTTTTTTGCCGATTTTTTTCGAAAAAATCGCGATTTTTTCAGTTAAAAGCGGCAGGGGCGCGGGCACCGGGGTTTTATATGGAAAATTCGATTTTTTTTTTGCCCATTTGGACAGCAGCACGCAGAGGAAGAGAAGAAGAGCTGGGAGAGAGGAGCTGGAGGGCGATCTTGCTGATTCAAAGGGTCTACACTCACTATTTCGAGAGGAGATCGCCATTTTCACCGTAGAAACGGTATGTAGGTTGATTTTTTTTAGTTTTCATTGTTTCAAAACAATGTTTTTCTATGTTTTTAATTTTTTTTTGTTGAAA